>WSTJ01001670.1:0-11396 GCA_019623705.1 Ceratobasidium sp. 428 | reverse complement strand
CTCTTTCGATCTGGGTTTATCACCTCCCTCACTCGAGGTACTCATCTCGCCCCATCACCCGAAGAGTTCATTACCGCCGGGCCTGCTGAAAAAAGAATATGGGCAGAGCTCAAATATAGCGGGGATAGACCTGTGCTCTCTGCTGCTCAACTCGTGAGCAAACCGAGCAAACGTATCACTATGGATCGAGCAGAAATCAAACGACTATGTACCGGCCGACGGGCCAAATTCGTATCTCCCCTCGGACTTGGAGAGATTGCGATTGTGAAGACGGATTTTACGCCAGATAGGCCGAGTATGTGGTTAGAGGCGCGGGAGGCACTAAAGCTAGGTTTAGGTGGGGAGGTCGTATGTCGGGTACGATAGATACTGCAATTTGTGGTTAGTCTTTTGTGATTTTTCGTTGCCACTGCTTTCGCGATTTGTGACTTCTCGACCAAGCCAGTTGTAAAAACAACCCACCGATGATTCCGGCACTAGTAGCTCCTACCAGATTTCGCGTTCGTAGAACTATACCAATGAATGATATTAGTGCACGAGTGCTCACCTCTACGCCAGCCTTGCCCCCGTAGCATGTATGCGAGCATACGGTCTACAACATGAACCATTATCATGCTCACCACTCGGCTCGTCTGGAATTCACAACCCGCCAGGTTTCAAATTTGACCAAATCTCCCAACATGTACTTCGAAGGGCGGCGTGTCTTGTTCTATTTAAATACAAATCATTACCAAAATCCAGAACCCCTCCCTACAAAAAGTCCATCCCAATCCCAACTTGCAATCCCTTCCTTAACCCATCCGACACATTTGCAGCAATCGGCACTCCAAAATTTAACTCTACCCGCAGTGGGCTAAACATATAGACCAACCCAACGCCCGCAGAGATGCAAGGTGTGGTTAGACTTTTGAGTGTTTGTTCTAGTGAGGATTTTTCTGAAGGTAATGTCGTTGGCGTCCAAAAAGGAAATAGAGGAAGGAAAGAGAGACATACTGGGGTCGTACGAATCAAGTCTCCCCGCGTTTACGAACATATGTGTTTTCAGTGGCCAGTGAGGTTTAAGAGGAAAGGGCCCAATGATACTCGCTCCAGCGGCCCAGTACATGTCGCCACCGACGGAGTCCTCTGAGCTGGATCATCAGAAGATTCTCCTATATAAGGAACATGTACGCACTCCCGTCTCTAGGACCCATCTCGTTAGGTCTGAACATCCGTATGCTAGTAGATCCGCCCAACTGAAACCGGTCGTTGAACAGGGACGAACGATCAAAGAGTGGATAAAGCATTCCGGTGCGCATTGATAACGACATTGTCTAGATAAGAAGATGTAATAGTTTATTGTGCAAGTGATGAGCTTGGCGAAGCGTGAACTCACATGATCGCCCCATAATGCTCTAGAATACCGGGACTCAGATTCTGTTTTTATGAATGCGGCGTCCCCACCAAGACCTGCGAATTCCTATGCTCATGGAATCAAGTAGTTGTGTAAGCCAGGCGTTCATGCTAGGAGCTTTAAAAGGGATTCATACCGTGAAATATCTCTGGTAAGACCCGCGGGTGCCCTGCAGTGGATCGTCGCGGGTGTCACGAGTCAAGGTATGGGATATAGAGGACTTGGAAGTGTACCCCGTCGATTGCCGCATACTGCGAGCGTCGACACACAATCAAGATGTCAATTGAACCGAGAGGATAGTGGGGTAAACGTACCTCAAGGAAGCATTCGGGCTCAGCTCATTGAGATGTCGTATTGCCGCCTCATACGCAAATTCATGGGCTCCTAATATGGTTTGTCCCTACCAATACCATTAGTCCTAAACGCAAGCACCAGTCTGACAAACATGTACTCACTCTTAGACAAGCTCTGAATCCCTTGACACCTTCCTTTACACTCGCATACCACGACGCGTCCCTCTGTACTCCAAACACGCCCACATCCCCCCTCACACTCCCGTCTCCGCCCTCCTTGATCTCTCCAGTACCCACCACCACCGGCCACTCGCACCGTAAATGGCCGGACCGCGTCGTTTGCGTCCCAAACGCAATAGCACCCTCGATCGTCTCAGCTCCTCCAAATGCATTTCGTATACGAGCGGTAACAGAGGCCGAACCGTCGTTATTGCTCCCCACGTCTGTCGAACTCTTCAGAAAGAATCTCCCTCGTTCCCGGGCTTTTAATCTAAGTGCATAATCGTGTGGCGATGCAAAGGGCGATGTGGATAGCGCAAGTGTGGGAGAAACAGAGGCAAAGATACCAGTAGATAGGAGAGCCGAGGTAATGTGTCGGGAAGAGTGTAAGGCGTTTGTGAGTGTTTCGTGGGGACCAAGATGAGAGCCGGTGCTAGGCGGCGGGAGGTTTTTAGTGACGATCGAATTGAGAAACGAGGCGCGAGTATTAGGTGCACCATCAACCTGGACCGATGTTATTCGAGCTGGGGTATTGACGCTATCCTGGATCTAGAGAAAGAGCGACTATAAGCGCGTCTTCATCAAACACGAGCTCTTCTGTGATAACCGGCCCAATGAATCGGGCCAAATGGTATTATCGTGAAATAAACCAAGCAACTTACTAGTTCGTTCAAGTTCCTGACGTAGCTTTCGTACTCTCCTCTTAATTTTCGTTCTAATCTCTCCTCCTGCCACCTATGGAGCTTTTCCGCCTCGTCAACGCCTGGCTCCCCGTCGCTACTCCCGGATGTATCCTGAAATGGTGGTCGTAGGGACGAAGTCTGCGCCGGCTAATCAATAGGAAAGAATCAGTGATACTTCGTAGTAGTATTGTATCTCCTACCTCATCGTCAAGAACTGACTCTTTCATCTTGACGGAGCGGGGACGATGAACGAAAGCAACCAAAATAAATGAGGGCCATCAACACAGCCACCGATGATCTCCGGTAAATCCCAAGCCAACAAACTCGAGTGTTTGCATTTTCCAGACCATTATTACAAGTCCCACATACATACTATCTCACTATCAACCATGTGCTCCGGCCTTCTCATAATAGGCTTTACGAGTATACATCCTCGACAAACGTCTTGGCCGTATCCCAATACGACGATGCCTTGGCTCCCAATGCCTCCTTAGCTATCGAATCCGTTGGACACCGTTTCGGCTTGAAGCTTTGGAACGTCCTCTCCCTCAGAGGTCCCTCGAATACAAGGTCACATCGGTTGTCCTCAAGAGATACGGGCCCGGTTTCTCCGTCCTGTTCATCCTTAGGCTCAGGCGGGTCTTCGTCACGCGCGCCAGCGGCTTGAGTCCAGTCCATGCGGACGAGCATGAGCCGCTTGTAGCCTTTGATAGCTTTGGCAGAGCCTTCCGCAACAACGAGAGCGAAGGAGGGGTGGAAGATGCACATTCCGGTGAGACCGAATTGTTCCGCGTTGCGGCGCACTTTGAAGCGATGGGATGGGTCGGAGAGCGTTTTGATCCTACAAGGCCATGAGCCCGGGTTTAGTTCAAAATAACCGAGACTTGACTTACTTGAATACGGCCACGAACAACCCCTTTCGTTCCTCCTCAGCCTTTTTATTCTCAACTTTCTCGCGCCGCTGATCATCGGTAAGCTTGCGCTCGTTGTTCATCTTGTCGTGCGCAATCTTTCGCCCAGCAACCTCACGCCGCACACGCGCTTCCACCTTGGTTGGGTCTTGAACCGCATCGGTCGTCAAGACCTTCATCAAATTCGCCAGTCGTACTACACAAAGCCAGACGTTAGAAATTACACTACCCGTGGGGATCGATTTGTACTAACCTTTAGGAGGATCCGGAGGCAAAAGACCCATCCTGACCCGATCTTGTTTCTCTTGCAAATCCGCCATACGTCGTCTACGCCTCACTTTCTTAGCCTCCTTGCTCGTCAACTTGAGTGGTTTGAGCGCCGCCTCGTTCTTCTCCCACGGTGCCGGAACAGGGATTGGGTGTTGAACATACATCGTGATAGGAGAGTCGTGTGAGCGGATGTGGGTGTTGGTGAGGTTCGGCTTAGAGTCGACGAGCGGGCCGAGGTCATCATAAGTTTTGTTCGGCAAAAGCGATGCATCCCACCACTCGGCCGCTGGCGGAGCTTCACGCTAACTCAATATAAGTACATATCAGAAGACAGTAGAAGTCAATATACTCACCCGGATATTCCTCTCCAAAGTCTCAAACTCGCTATCCAACCCAGCCTTCTTCGCACTCTCTGCGATCCTCTGCTTCAATTCCTCAAGCTGGGCGTCCTGTCTCATCTGATTTCCCATTGCCACGTACTTCCCCTTCTGGTTGAACCTAAAGCTCCTCCCAACCCGGTCCTTCACAGCGGGCGTAGCACCTTCGAACGTGCCATCGCCTCCACCACCAGCGCTACCACTCGCATACGGATTTGCGCTAACACTAGTCGGTCGCTCAAGTGTTGGCGTCGGAGTATGTGGAGCGGGTGAGGGCGAAGGCTGGTTCCGCACATTGGCTTTGATAGATGCGAATTTAGGTAACATGGGCTTGTACCGGTCTTTCTTGGACTGGGGCGCGGGTGCCGGAGCTGTATCGAGCAGGAGAGGGTGCGCGGCCATTTTGAGACCGGAACCTTGCTGGACAATTTCGACCGGCGCGGCATTGCCTTTCTTTTTCGACGGAGCCGCACTCTGCGATTATAAATGAATAAGACACACGAATCAGAGTAGGTCGTTAGATACTAACAATGTACGGATTCTCTTGAGCAGCTTTCTTCGCTACACCCTCCGCAACCCTCCGCTTCGCCTCTTCGATTCGTTTCGCAATATCGCTCTTGTCTGGCAAAGCGGGCTTCGAGGGAAGGGTGCTCGGTACAGGTGCAGCGATGGCCGGAGGTGGGGTAGGAACCGGTCCTCCACCTCCCGTCGATCCTTTCTTGAACGCAGCGAGCTTAGCTGCAATTTCAGCACGTTTGGCAGCGATGAGCGCATCTCCGGTCAACTGTTCCCAATCATGAACATGTTAACAACAGTCGTCCGCGCGAACCAAACACACGACCATACCTGAGTGGACCCCCCCGACGCAGATGGTGTCTACAAATAACGAGTGCAAGAAGCGGTTATAGAGCCAAGTCAGATCATGTTTAAAATATATTCACCTTTGCGCTGCAAAGACACTCACCACATCACTAAGAACGAACAAGGACCACAGTCAGCAAGTACGTAACAACCAAAGACAAAACGCTGACCTTTTAGCCTTTTTTGCTGATACTGGATCATTATCTTCGTGTGGACGTTTACTCATTGTGATAGACCCAGAAGGCGGCGAATAGGATGAGAGCGGTGGTGGCGGGTGTGATGTGCTTTCCCCCACGTGATGACCATGAGGTCGGCGCTTAACTATTTCCAAATAAACCAAACAAACCCCGCCCACGAACAGCCTAAAGTGGCACCCGATGTGTTCCAATGTTCAGCTGACTAGTAATCACAGTACCATCCAAAGGATAATGTGGTATTAAGAAATGGGTGAAGCTAGCTGCATTCGGTTTATATTTGAGCCCGCTCATCTGGCTGCCATTGTGCTTTGAGACTTGGCTCTAGGTTGTAGCGAGCGATGTTCGGGGCCTGATTCTCCGATATCATCCCAAAAACTAATGTTATAATTCAGATGCTAGCAGGGCGCTCAAGCACACTCCTCTTTATGCGATCCGAGGCGTTTGGATGAATATCTTAGCTGGACGAGCGCATGTACACTGCTCCGCACAAACTAGCTTTGTCGCTTTATTAATCGATATAAATGTTATTAATTGCTATAAACTCATTGCCGGGTGCCCTGTTTGCCGCAGAGACCGGGGAACCCACGCGGCGGAGCCGATTGATGCAAGTTGAGCGAAAGGCAAAGATGAGAGGGGTTTTGTGCTAGTGGAGGTGACTAGCCACGTAAATGGTCGACTTGAACCTAGTTTTAGACCAAAATGAGAATCCAATCCACTACGTGAAAGGAGCTCTCTAGGCCATTTGAGCTTCAAATATACACATATAGGCTGGTATCTGAGCGAGTAAAGCTCAATAGACCAATGGGTTTAACTCCATATCTAGTCACCTAAACCAGACCTTACACAACAATAACCCCACTGTGACGAATATATGCTAAGCATGGTAGGGGAGTAGAGAGCATATCGCGACGCCGTAGACTTATCTCAGTGCAATGCGAGCGTAGTGATCACGCATATACCCTTCGGAATGACTGCTTCCAGACTAAGCATTCTTTTGCTGTCAGAGTACCACCCATCTTCTTATGGAATTTGACTTGAGCAAGTTCGTCTCCATAATGGTGACTGAACTGGCAATCGTTCTAGTACATAACTTGCTTGAAGCTAAAGGAGCCTGTCATATCTGCTTACAGCAAATCACTTTTATTTTTCCACTGGCGGCTGTTAAAAAACATGATTATAGAATACAGAGATCCGGTACATGAAAGCCGAAATCCTAAGAAAGTCCGAAGAACGAACCGATTATCCATTCTGCGGTCGATTAGAAGTGCTTCTGAGTGCTACAGTTCAGTGCATCCCTCTCTTTGCTACTGCGGTTTAGCAGTTTACCCCTATCCCAGAATATGCCGCGATTCGTAGAATAGCAAAGGAGTGGCGCCCTCAGAGAGCCGTAACGTCTATAAAGTAGAGTCCGGGCAACTCAAAAAAGCAGTATCTACACTTGGCTCGACTGTGCTGTTCATAGGAGGGGAGTAACTCGCGTTTCAGCTCGAGCTCCCCCCTTGGGCCCGCGACTGACGTAAGCAGCTACCAACAGCGACTCTTGTGGATAGTACTTGGCAATGCTACGTTATTAGAGACCACCAGTGCGTGTATGGCATCTAAGAGCTTGATCCCTGGGTTTGTTTGTATACAGCAACTTGCGGTGGATCTTTTTGTATGTAGGAGATATGGATATAGGATGCCGATAGACAACTCGAGACAAGCCACAATGGTTAAGCGGACAACGAACTCCTTGAAGTCGTATGACATGATCCCAGTCAATGCCCCTAAAGTATACTGGTCTGATCACTTGGATGGGTTCGATCCCCTCTGGGGCACCTCTTTTTGACCTCATTTTTCTTGCCCCACCAGATCCTCAGTGGTATTTTAAACGCGATCCCCATATTCTAACTTCGTGTATATTCTTGGCACCTAGTGCACGTACTAGCCGATCTCTCTCCTCCCAAGCTGATATTGCAACTTGCACTTCATTTGGTGCTTTCTGATGGTTCGTTTTGAGTTTGACGCGCGCCAAAGTTCGCCTAAGCCTAGTGTGATCACAGCTTGACCGGTCAGCGAGGGTTTGATTGTAATGGAAAAGAGATACGACACAAAACAACTTGTGGTATACAGTGCAAGCAAGATACATAGAGGGAAAGTACGATAGAAAAAACTATATGATTGTGAAAACCGACTTATCACTCTTTTGATTTATTGATTGGATGAGGATCGAGCTCTAAGCCATGAATAGGTGCATAGTGCTCCTAAACGAGAGCTGATGCGACTCATTCAGCCCGCTAAGTGTGCAAAATGGGCTGTTGCAGTCTACAATAACGGATAAGGCCGAGCATACAGCGCCTAGATAATAGACATTGAAAACCGATGAGGCGAGCTGAAACGCTCTCGTATTATGTAGCGGGTCTGGGCTCAGCTATGGTTCACACAGAGGGGAATGACGCGGCCCTCGGGCACCGGTAATGAGCGTAAGGTCAGGTGCTTAGGTGGAGTCTGGACTCTGTACGATAGGGGTGTTTTTCGAGTCGTCGTTGCTCACGTGATACGATGGTTCGTTGCAGCAGCTATATCCACTTGTGCATTGCGTCGCGTACTGCTGTACAGAAGCATTTAGAGGAGCTCAAGTATGTGTCTGGCTTTTGTACAGCCCTTCAAGCTCAAAACGAGACTCACAGACATTTGTTGAATGAGGCACGTGATACCCCTCCGAGTCCTCACGTGACAAATCTCCAGTTCCCCTATCTTTTCCTTCCTCAGGGTGAAAAACAAACGGAGGCAGGCCTTACTTGCGGGGACCGAGTCAAAAATGTCCTATAAAGTCCTGCCCCATGTGTGTTCCCTCCCCAAAGAACGTCCACCATGTTGTTCCTTCATCCCGTCGTACTGGCGCTCACGGCGCTCAAGTGCTTTCTGCTTACCGCTCTCGAGCCCGCCCACCACCTTCCTGCCCTCGCTAGTCTTGCTGCTGCCGATTTAACCGCTCGTGCTACCCACTTCGTCACGTAGGTACTCTACTTGTCGTCTAGTATCGAACCCTCTGACCTGTTTCCAGCTATGCCGCCCTCGCTCGATCCGGTTTGCAGCTTCCCGTCGGCGCATACATCCAGCCGCCTCGGCCAATCGCTACCTCGGATCTTGTACTATACGTTGCACCCGCTGTCGTGGCTCGGTGGGACTCCACCGTCCGAGCCAACCTCGTCGAGTCCGCTTCGAAGGCGGTAACGGTCGTCGGCCGTTTCGTCTCTCGTACCTTCCGGATTGCTCGAAGCCAGACTACTGGCTACGCCCGGATACTCGCTTTGCCTCGCTCGAGGCTCACCTTGCTGAGTGAGCAGGTGCCTGCTCTCGACTGGGACCAACATCGATTATGGCGTAACGAGTCCTATGGCCGGCTCCGGACTCCCATCCGGCTCACGCCCCACGCCGGCTCTCCTGCCTCTCGTCCGCTCAGACCGAGTCCCACCTTGCTTATCCTCCATCCCATGCACGCAGATTCCGATGTAGAGCTTGGTACGGGTCAGCTACGTGATCGAACCTCCGATCTCGTCGTCGCTCCTCGCCCCGGTTCGCTAGCCTTACTCCGCCCTCAATCGTCCCATACGATCAGCATCGAGCCGCCGGTCGCTCACGAGTCACTCGCCGACCTACTAGGCTGCGCGGTCGGGTTTCCCGTCCCTAACGAGCCTTCGTACATCATCATCTACGTCCGTCCATGCCTGTTCGTCGGACTGCCAATGATCCTGTGCCTCGGTTATCTCTGTAAGTGACCCGTGCTACGTATACCCAAGAGCCTTTGCTGACCTAACCACCAATAGCCTACTGGTGTTTACGACTTGCTTACCGCCTCGTCGTTCGGCTTGGCGGGCTTGTCCGCAACTGGGTCTGGGGTAAGCGACCTGAGCAATTACCCCAGATAGTCGAAACTGACAGTCCTCAACTCCATCCAGCCCCATGCTTTTCTCTCATTCGCCGCTTAGCGAGTCCTCTTAGCGCCGTACTGAGGCTGCTCAGGGCCGTCAAGGACACTTCGGCGAATATATGCGGTAGGTTGACCAGACTTTGTTTTGACTACCCATTCTGACACCTGCGATTAGGCATGCTCTGGAGCTTGGCTACCTCGGGACGCGCTATGTACTCTGCCAGCGCCGAGCCGGACGTCCCCACTGCGCCGCTCGACGCCGCACAAAACGAAGGCGCCGAGCCGGTCAGCGCAGCTCAGAGGCGGCGTTCGAGGAAGAAGGCGAAAAAGGGGGGTAGTCGTCGTGCAGGTCCAGATGTCACTGTGACCTCAGGCAACGACAGCCACTCCATCTCCAAGCTGGTCAGCCAGCCGGTCTCGACGCCCACCTCCATCTTGACGTCATCCACCACCACCATCACCACATGCGGCGGCCTTCCCGCTACTCCTTCGACGTCGGCCGACCAGTCTCCTGTGGTCGACTGGTATGCTGAGGACGATGGAGGTGGATGGACGCTAGTCACCAGGAAGAAGAACAAGGCGAGTCGTCAGTGGCGCCGGACCGAGGGCGGGAAGTGGGTGTGGGCGTAAGCAGGCAGTGGCAGGGCTAGAGCTGGGAAGGGCGAGGGAGTGAGGGCGGTGTAGAGAGCGAGAGAGGGCTACCGAGCGAACGACATCGACGCGACACTCATACCCATTCGACGACGCCATACCCATACCGAGCATACACCCGCCGTGATGACTCACTCACGACCCGTCTCGGCTGTGATCCGGTGTACGCGCCTGCTTCGTACGTCGCCGGTCCCAGGACCACCCGCTGACTGCTGGTCCCAGCAGCGGGGGGGCTGGCGGCGTTGTCGCAGGAAGTGCGGTGCTGGTGAGCGGAAGAGATGGCGAGTGGAGGTCCGATCGGTGGTAAGTCTCAACCGGGTCGTCAGCCGCTCACTCGAACACTCGTCACCGTCGCATGCATCCTTGTAGCCCATCTTCTCCCTGACGGTCCCCTTTCTCTCTCTTATTGGCTCAGCCGTCCTCAAGCCCCGAAAATCAGCCAGCTAATTTATCATCCACCCGACATATATGCAATAGACAGATTGCCGCCTTATCCTACTCAAGTCTTCCTTCCCGAATGTGAAGTGTGCTACGCACCTAACCTTGATTTCTGATTGGTTCTCCGCTCTCCCGTTCTATTTCCGCGCCTCATTTATTTTGACTTGTCTCTTTTGCCTTTAACTTATCCCGTCTTGTCTCGCTCGTACCCTGTTTCTCTTCTTGCTTTTCTGGTCATCCTTTTGTCTGTGTTCTACGTGTTCTTTTTCGCCTTACTTTGTCTCGTCTGTTTCCGCTTTGTATTTCTAGTTCTCTTGGTTTTTGGTGCGTTGCTGGTTCAACGCATCTATTCTGTATAACTATAATCATAACCCCTCGGAATCTTTTGATTTCCCGCTTAGATTCTCCTCTAAGGTCAAAGCTAGCATTTCTATTTCGCATATCCTTATTAATGGCTAGGTTTCAAGGCTTAGCTTCGTCCTTACAGCAATCAGGCCTTATCTATAGCTCACACTAAACCGCAAAACATACGCCTGCGCCGCATTTCACTATCGTCCGATTTCATGACCAAATTGTGTTATTTGTGCCTTGAGTGGCGGGTACAGGATACAACATAATGGTACGCATATATATATGTTATTTCATTATTTCAAAACTAATACTTATACTTGTGCCGACTCTTCGCCTAGAGTCGCTTTGTCCCCAACTCGTTCTTTTGCTTGCTTCACTTGAACATCCCAATCCAGCCAAAGTACTACCGTCCCAAGCACAGCCGCTACAAATACCAACGCGGCCGCAAGTCCAATCCAGAGACCTTTGAGGCCACAGCCTTGCCAGAAAGTGAGGTAGAATCCCAACGGTATGCCTATTAGAACGAAAAATATCAGCATATAGCCAGTGTGTTGTCCGCAAGGTGAACGGGACGCACCGATGACGTAGAACCCAATGAAGTTTGAAACCGCGCCGGTACCGAGTTTGCCGCATGCGCGGAGCATGCCAGCCGTAACGGCGGCTAGGCCATCTACGATCTGTACGCGCCGGATCCATGTGTGAGCGGATCATAAGTAATACTAGTGGATATATGCGCGTACCTGATAGGCAGCTACAAGTGGCAGTATATCCGCTACTAGAGCGGCTATTTGATCGTCACTTGTGTAAATATAGGATATTTTGTGCCGCGCTAGCATAAA
>WSTJ01001669.1:0-11396 GCA_019623705.1 Ceratobasidium sp. 428 | reverse complement strand
CCTACAGCCCTGAGAGCCAGCGCCCCGAGACCGCCGCTAACAATCCAGAAGCAGCAATCCCAGCATCCAATCCTGGGGTTTTATACTGTAAGGGATAGTTCTTATTTTATACTCCAAACTGGGGTTGAAACAAGTGTTATCGAAAGACTCGGATATGTCACCCACGCGCTAGACGTACTATGTGATCTTAACTATATCCTTTACAGCCGGCCAAGGTGTTGGTTAAGCGTTCTCACCGAGTAGAACAGTGTATACAATGCAATTTGTGTGGTCTTCGGGCATATATTTCACCCCTTTATTACAAATCACGTTTTCGCCAGGTTGATCAAAGGCGAGGTGATGTAATCGAATGACGATGACCTGTGTCGGGCTTCTTGGGGAGAGAATCAGATCACTATCAGATCAGAATACAAATTGTGGCGCTGTAAACATTGGCTGCCAAGACCTCGCGACTGCGAGGTGTTTACGCACTGCCACTACCTCCGAGTACAAAGACTGCTGGCCATCCGCTATGTACTACTCAAACATTTCTGCCCGCACAATATGGTTGCCTCTAAGATATTCACACTTCTCGTTGGAGCGACGACTGGCAGTGTCATATCCAGCGTTCGATTCGATCCATCCTCAAAGGATCTCTCGCTCATTGGCAAATCTTACTCCGGTCCGAACCCAAGCTGGATCTCGACACACCCGCTCAACAAATCTATCCTGCTTTCTGCCAACGAGGGTAGACCGCTCGGTGGCGTGAGCACTTTTGTGATTACAGATCGCAAGAATGGTGCCATCAAGAGGGTCAGCAACTCCAGCAGCTTTGGTGACACTCCTGCGTATATGGCTGCGCTATCCAGTGTCAGACAAGTCGGAGTTATGGATGTGAGTTAATTAACTCAGTTTTATCTGCTTTCGTTACTAACCGGCGTTTGTGACAGTATTTTAGCGGAAATGGGGCATTTATTCCTTTGGGAAAGGATCTCCTCACCCTCGACGCGGCGAACGCTCAGAAAATCACATTTGATGCAAATGTCTCTCATCCTCATCAGGTTGTTGAACACGGCGACGAGGTTTTGGTCCCAGACCTAGTGAGTAACATGAGACACAATACATAACACCCTAATAACCTTATTTGTTTCTCCCATAGGGTGCCGATAAGATTTGGCGCCTTAAGCAACAGCCTACACAAGGCCGGATACCCAACTGGAAAGTTCGCGGATTCATTCGGCAGCCAACTGGTAGCGGGCCTCGTCATATCGTGGTCCATGACGGTAATTCCACATATCCAGCCATTGGATGACCGCAGCTAACGAACTGAGTGTGCAGGCATTGTATACACAATCCATGAGACAGTGTCTACGCTCACTTCTCAACGCCTTCCACCCCTTGGTAGTGACACACAACCCAAGATAATCTCCAGTTTCTCGGTTCTCCCGCCTGGAGTGAACCAGTCGGCGTTTGGCGCCGCAGAGCTAGTTCTCGACGCAAAGAGGAAACTTATATATACCAGCAATAGGCATGTTCGATCTACTGTCTTAAATTGAAAATTTCCTCACCTCTCCGACGCTTCCAGGGACCAGTCGCCCTCGGGGCCTTCGGATCCACGAGGGGACGCTATCACCATTTTCAGCTTCAACCGCGACGGCAAACTCAAACCAACTAGCCAGGTGAGAATACAATCTCCGTCACTTGCGATTTCAACTTAACGTCTTGTACTTGTAGATCTTTACTGGGCTGAACCGAGTTCGCGGTATGGCTCAAGGCGGTCCGGATAACATGTATATCGCAGCAGCTGGCCAGACAGGCGGCGGACTCGCTATATATGAGAAGGACAAGAATACTCTCATTGAACGTGCTCGCCTACCTGCTGGTCATATTGACCAGCCCGCCGGTTTTGTGTGGTTGTAACTTGATATGTATGCTACAGAGTAACGAGGCCAATAGTCTAACTTATATTATTACAATTTATGGATATAGCCAGCTGGCTGTCGTCGACGCACTTGTGCCGCGTTTTCGTTTTCTCTTTTTCTTCGTAGATCCATGGTTTGTTGTTGCCTCCGACACCATTTCAGCCAGCGTAATAGCCGCATCCATAACTGCCTTGGCAATTCTACGAGGTACACTCGAATTGTTACACCTTTTACTAATTAGGCTGGACCGACCAGACCCCTGAACCTCTAACGAGCACGCAGGAGCGTCACTGAGGGGCTGCTGAGTGCTTATGGTCATATGACCGGCGCTCGTGGTTCCCTTATTGGCGCTCCTGAAGCTCGCCCACCATCACGAGAACGCCGGCGGCGCGCTCTCGAGCGCTACCTAGCAAAATCGATTCTTGTTGAGCATGTGGTCCGCAGCTGTGTTTTTCAGCCGGGGTTTACCAATTGTTGACTCCCCATGTTGAAGTGGAAGTTCCGACGCATACAGCACAAATTTGTGTGACCTTCGGGGATGTGCTTCACCCCTTTGTTACAAATCACGTTTTCACAAGACCGATCAAAGGATGAGGTGATCGGTTGACTGACGATGGCCTATGTTGCGCTTCTTGATGATGAAAGATCGTGGCGTTGCACGTGGGCTGCCAAGACCGCACGTGACTGCGGGGCGTGTTCGCGCACTGCCATCACCTTCGAGTACAAAGGCTGCCGGTCAGCTCTACACTACACACTCATTTTCGTCCACACAACATGGCCTCTAAGGTGTTCACTCTTCTCGTTGGAGCATATGGCTCTTTCATATATAGCTGTCGATTCGACTTATCCTCAAAGGATCTCTTGCTCATTGGCAAATCTGACTCTGGTCCAAACCCGAGCTGGATCTCGACACACCCGCTCAACAGCTCTATCCTGCTTTCTACCAACGAGGAGAACCCGATCGGTGGCCTGAGCACTTTCATGATTACGGATCGCGCTAATGGTGTTGTCGAGAGGATCAGCAACGCTAGCAGCTTTGGTGCCGATCCTGCGTACTTGGCTGCCCTATCCAGTGCTAGACAAGTTGCAGTTATGAATGTGAGCCAACTAGACTAGAGTTTTGTCTGCCCCCATGACTGACCAGCGCCTGCATTAGTTTTCGAGCGGAAATGGCACGTTCATCCCTCTTGGAGAAGATCTCCTCACCCTCGACGAGCCACAAGCTCAGAAAATCACTTTCGATGCACCGGTTTCCAATCCCCACCAAGTAGTCGAAATTGGCGACGAGATTCTGATTCCGGACCTAGTGAGTAACCTGAGATGTAACGCGTGATACCCGAATAACCATTGTGTATTTCTGTTTATAGGGTGCTGACAAGGTTTGGCGTCTCAAGCAAGAGCCTTCTACCGGACAGGATCCGGTACCCAACTGGAAGGTTCGTGGATTCGTGCAGCAACCGGCCGGTAGTGGGCCTCGCCATATCGCCGTCCATGAAGGTGCTATCAATCATCTAGCTTCTGAGCCGCTAACTAATGAACGCGGGAAGGTATTCTATACACACTCCATGAAAAGGCGTCTACGCTCTCTTCCCAAACTCTCCCACCTTTGGATAGTGGCGCAGAGCCCAAGACAATCTCCACTTTCTCAGTCCTCCCACCTGGAGCAAACCAGTCGGCATTTGCCGCAGCAGAGCTAGTTCTCGATGAGAAGAGGAAGCTTTTGTACGCTAGTAATAGGTAGGTTCCATCCATTGTCTTAAGCTAAATTCCGCCTCACGTTCTCTGATGCTGCTAGGGACCTGTCCCCCTCGCCCGACCCACGAGGAGACGCCATCGCCATTTTCAGTTTCGACTGCGACGGCAACCTTGAACCAACCAACCAGGTAAGAACGCAATTTCCGTGGCTTGTGATTTCAACCGAATGTCTTGTATCTTAAGGTCTTTACTGGGCTGAACCGAATTCGCGCCATGGCTCACGGAGGCCCGGATAACGTGTATATCGCAGCAGCTGGTCAGGCTGGCGGAGGACTTGCGGTATTTGAGAAAGTCAATAACACTCTTGTGGACCGTGCTCGTCTGCCTGCTGGAAGTATCGACGAGCCCGCTAGTTTTGTGTGGTTGTAACTTGATGTATACACCACAGCGTAATAAATTAATGGATCTGATTTACATTACAACTCATGAATACAATCAGCTGGTTGCTGTCGCACTTGCACCGTGTTTTCGTTTTCTCTTTTTCTTTCCGGGCTCGGGATCTGTCGCCACCCCCTGCGCCGTTTCAGCCTGCTTGATAGCCTCATCCATAGCTGCCTTGGCTTTCTCCTTCTGTCGTTCCTTCTTTCCTTTCCTCTTCTTTATCTTCGCATCGCCTTCATTGTTGGCGTCCCAGCCTGACACTCCCCGCGCAGCTAGCGTGTTCCTGAAATCTTTCAGCTTTTCGGGTCGTCTTGGGTCAAACTTTTCTTTGCGGTACGGCGCAAGTCGTTTCAGCCCAACGTAAGAGTTAAGCTCTGCGTCGGTGGCCATGAGGATTTCAACCGGGGTTAAACCATGGGTTGTAGGATCGACTTTGGCGTAACGGAAGTGAGTGGGCATATCCCCAACCTGTTATAACAATGGTTGGTGTCTGTTTTAGACGCATTAGGATACATAGAGGGACGAACCATGTCGTTGAAGTCTAGATCATAAACCTGGTCCATATATTCATCTAACTTGCGTTTCCGCATCTCTTCGGTGCCATCCCACTCTTCCTCATCTTCGAGCACTGCAGGCCGTTCAACCTCCGCGTCCATCTCGTCGGGATCCACCCCAACGTCCTCGGTTTCGTCATCCTGCTTTTTCTTTTTCTTCTTTTTCTTTCCTGATTTGACAGAAGGATCTGCAGCCGACTTGGAGGCAGAAGGTACGAGGTCGCTAATATCAATGTCGTTGTCCCACGTCGGCTTCTCGCCATCGTCCTAAAACAAGCAGTCGAACAAAGCGCACAAGAATCTAGAGCATTATGACATACCTCGTAATCTCCTTCAGCATACAGCAAACGCATCTGTTCGTCGTGCTTGTCGGGGTCCCAGTCTGCGTCAAAATCCAACTCTCCCAATGCACCCCAATCCTCGTCTTCCTCGTACTCGTCCCTATCCTCGCCTCCATCTTCGGCCCTTTGTTTCCCTTTACTTTCATCGGCCTTCGGCTTGCCCAGCCCACCTTCAGCTCGAACCTGCTCCAGCTTCTCTCTGACCTCCCGTAGTTTGAGCGCTTTAAGACGTTTAACCTCTTCACGTTTGGCCAGCAGCTTTTCCTCCTTGCGCGCCTTCTTCTTCTCTCGTGCCTCTTTACGAGATGTATCGGTTCGTCGGACGGTGGGAACGGAACGGGGATGTGTGGCGATAATATGAGCGTCTCTGGTGATTTGGGAGTGGCAGGAGGGGCATCATCAGTTATCGGTTATTTTAAGTACTGTGAATAAGACGATATTAACTTACGGTTCCTCGAACCGAAAATTGTAGGTACTCTCGAAGCGATCGGCGATTTCATCGAATTCGTCTTCATCTAGACCGTTATCCTCCGAGTCCTCAGTTTGGCTCTTGTCCTCCTGGACCTCCGGCTTGGTATCAGGCCCAACTACTTCACGATACGTCGGTAGTCGTCTTTCGGATTTATCGATCCAGCCCCGGTTGAGGATATAGCTAGTACAGGTTAATGATTACTACGCGGATAGAGAGAAATTTCGCTTACTTCATAAGGAATTCCTGATCTGTCTCTTCCTTCCGTTCCTTTCGCCTGCCTTTCTTCTTCCCTTCTGGCTTGCTAACACCATTCTCCGCGCTCGCAGCGTTCTCCGTATCACCCTCAGCTTTGATATCTGCCTTCTCGACCCACATGAGCCCACTCAAATCCTCTCCAACCTCCCGTTGCAGAAAGTCCTTGTACTCTTCCTGCCTCAATTCAGCCTCGTCCCGTACACCCTCACGCAGTGTAAGTAGACCATCCTCGTCCTCATCCTCTTTGACAGCGTTATGAAAAGCGGAAATCGTTTCGCTTCGAAGTGCTTCTTGTTCCTGAGTATGCGTGAGCGGAGCAGGGGTTGGGGACGTGGGTCGGGAGGAAGACTCGAGGAGTGCTGTAAGGTTTTGTTGTTTGATAGTGAGAGGTTTGGACTATGATGGAATTGTTCGTTAGAGCATCTTTATTGTTGTCTCAAAGACACATACTTTGTCTTTGGTTGGACGGCTCAGAACTGGGGCTTTCCCCTGCGTCTTCCTTGCTTCCTCTAAGTAAAATATTTATTACCCAAACACCTCTGGGTATCGCTTTAACGCTTACCACTAAATACCCCAACATTTGAGTCGTAAATCTCGGGGTCTTTCCGCCTGATCTTAGCCAAAGTTCGGAGTAACGCAGCATCCACGGCAGGAGTTAGCTCCTCGCCGTATTCATCCTCACTCTCGTCAGACTCTGAATCCTCCTCGTCTTCCTCTTCAAAGTCCGATCCGTATTTCTCCTTGACTATGTTAGTTAGGCCAATTCTATACATGCAGTTGTAAGACAGCGGGCATACGTTTAGCTAATTCCTCTCGTTCTTTTCGGTACTCGAACGCCTTGGCGTAGTGCTCATTGATTGTGAGCTGGTGGATACCTTCCTGGTCAGAGTGGCTAGACTCATCGTCAGAGAGCATGATATTGGGATCAACAAGGCTTTCTCGACGGGATTTGAGTCTGGGAGCGTAGCATGAATGTGGTCAGCGTCAAATAATTTGGTTGGTCACGTGAATCCTTGTGCAACCGTGACAAGCATCGTAAAGCACTAAAACGAATGAATTAGTATATAGTACTTAGAGATCTCAAGTAATTAGGATTTGAGTATTGCAATTATGTGCTAGAATCATTTGTTAAAACATTATTGATATCGGATTTGGAGCCTAATCTCCTCTTCTTTCGGCGGCCTTCGCCCTCTTTCACCCGCTCCCTCGCTTCCCCTACCTCTCTCTTTCGCTTCTCCTTCGCTGCTTTCATATCCTTTGGTGCCGTTGTCTTGAGCTGTTTCACGTGAGTCACGACTAAAGTCTTTGGTTCTTGGTTGGTGTTCGAAGGTGGAGCAAGCCAGGTCTCCCGTAAGATTGGTAAAGCTGAAAGTAACGGCTCCAATCGCTCCAGTCCAGGGGTCTCCGCCTGGAAATAGGATAGTTGAACGAATAGAAGTATGTGCTAATAATGTCATTTTTACTCACGTCAAGTGCCATAACTGCAACTCTCCTCAATCCAGTGACCTCAGCGAGTGAATGTTCTGCTCCCATAGGAAGAACAACGAGCTTCACGAATTCTTTATCGGCGGAGTCCGTGGGAAGTGAAGAGTTACAAGTCGCAACAAGGATAGGCAGGTGTGCAATCAAGAGTGGTGGATCAATATCTGAGCGGCACACAAGAACAGCTCGAGGTCTAGGTCTAGGCGTCGGGCGAACCTCGTGAGCCAGAGTCGGTTTGGTAAGAGATTCAAGCCGTTTAGTCACTTCGTTGATACCAAATGTACAGTGCTTGAGAAGTGAAGGGATTGAGATTGCATCCAACGCTGAAGATGTCTGCGGGACAGACTCAGTAGTTGGTTCGTGCCCAGCGTTAGTTCGGCTGTCTCCTGTAGCAGCTTGATCAGAAGACGGACTAGCTCCAGAGGTCTCCTCGGGCGTCGAGTTATGTGAAAGCTTGGAACGTTTCGCATCAGAAATGTTGTCGTCATCTCGTAATCGTTTCTTGGGGTTTTTGGAAGGTGGTGCTAATGTTTTCGAGGATTGGGTCGACTGCACTTTCGCCTGACGCTTAGCTAACGAGGCCGCAGTCTTGCGTTTTCGACTGGCAGCTTGTCGAGCGAGATGATACTCAGCGACTTCGGGAAGGAGATCGGCGAGGCATGCTAATATAGAGTTTTGAACGTTCAAAGGTGTTGCTGGCCTGGTGAGTCTAGGTTAAACGGCATCTTGGCCATTTTAATAAAATAGAGCACACCATTTCACCCGGTAAGGATTCTCTAAAACCGGCTTGTAGGCTACACGGCGTTCGTCAGATTCCTTGCTCTTTCCTTTTGCCAACGCAGCATTTGCACGATTTGAAGGTTGATTATGAACCCTAGCCTCTCGAGACCCAGTAGCCACAGACATGCTTCGAGATTGTGGATAAAGTCAAGTTCAGCGGAGAAATTGACAAAAG
This sequence comes from Ceratobasidium sp. 428, assembly GCA_019623705.1. NCBI lineage: Eukaryota > Fungi > Basidiomycota > Agaricomycetes > Cantharellales > Ceratobasidiaceae > Ceratobasidium > Ceratobasidium sp. 428. The sequence goes on along the minus strand of WSTJ01001669.1, from coordinate 3,300 downwards.
CTATGCTGACGTCATCCGGTACTGGTACTGGGTAGAACCTAACAAAGGGAATTAAACGTCGCCCCTCGGGCGCCTTTGTCCCCGCCACCAACCACCCCAAAACAGCCCGACAATTGCGCCGCTGTCGGAGGAAGAGAAGTCACTTTTAGGGTGTCCGCGCCGTCCATTGTATCAACCATGCTGCCTATACCCCGTTACCGAGTTCTAGGCCACAGTCATATACATACCATCCATAGTGAAAGGAACACTGCCAACATTCGGCAGGTCCTAGGTGTATAAGTATGAACAGTCGAAGACAGCGAAGAAACCATCTCACTCTCGTCGTTTCTTTTCCGCTTTCTCTTTACGGCCACATTTGATACTTTCTCTTCACGTTCAACTACACTTCAAGCCTCGTCGATTTTTTTTTACTCCTGAATACTTTCACCGCCGAGGCTCTTTAATTCACCCAGCGCCAGCCGCTTTAGAACAACCGCTCTTTGAGACTTCTTACAACAACTTCACGACTACCACTCACTAAATCGCATTCAACACTTTCAATATGATCGCGGGAATTTCGAAGCTCATCACCTTGCACCTTTCCCCCTTGCTCTCGATTACTTCTATTATCCTACTTTATATTGCCTATTTTGCGCCGGTCACCTCTCTCCATACTGAAGTGTCACTGGTATCGATCACTCCAGCGATTACCATGGTGGCACTCAACGCACGGTCGCACTCGGGAGAAGACCTACGAGAACTCTTTGGTGGCAAAGTAGTTCCTCGGGCAGCCATAGCTGAGCATGCCCTGGCCAAACGAGCTGTCCAGGCTGTTGATGGGCCCAGTGTCTTTATGGGTCTTCTCGGTGAGCAAAGATTATCCCAAAACGTAGCATACACCCGACTAATTGGTGTCGACCTAGGTTCTTGCGCACGAACCTCAAACTCTGCTCCTACTCACTGCACCCAAGAGACACTGATGCCGACTTATGGTAAGAATTTGCTATCGAGATTACTTCGCTCGACATACTAATCCAAAAACCACATCAGACCTTTCTGCACTTCCTGAGAATCACCCGCGCTTTCTCTCCAACGCTACCTCCACTGGTCCTCAGTTCCTGCTCGCTTCGGTCATTTTCCTCACACTCTTCCTGATCCTGCATCTTCTGTTCTCGCTTCCCGAGCGTCTGCCAACGACGCCTGCAGGCATTGTCAAGCTCGCAAAACACTCTCTGGCCATTCGCTTGTCTGCGTGGCTCGGCGTTTTGGGCTTGACAATGGGCTTGTGCACCGTGATCGTGTTGCGGATCTGGATTGGGAAGGCCGTTGAGGACTTCAACCAAGGCATCATTGATATGGGAAAGAATGCCCCGAAGCTGGTTGCAAATGTCCAGAATGGATTCACCAGTGAGTCGCTAAAGGGATCGCCAAAAGCGGTAGTAGCTAACGCGTTATTTAGTGATGTGGGTTGCATATGCTTTCGCGGCTCCCTCCATCATCTGTGCTTTGTTCCAAGTGCAGTTTGCCGCCGCTGCAGGCAAGGCTTGAAAGTACTCTTGAGCGAGGCTAGAAACTCCCATACGATTTCCCTTCGTTGCGATCATGGACATATTAGACTAGATATCCTTTAATTTTTGTATCATTTAGTGGCCAAACAAATATATCTCAGTACACTGGAACAAAATACCACAGCAGCCTAAGCTGACGCATCAGTTGGGGTCGTTTTTTGTTTGGAGTCTCGTGTACGTTCCGGTCGGGATGTGGCTATAACCTGATGCCAAGGTCTTAGCCGCCCGCCAATTACCAATGGCCCCAAAAGGTTGGCGACCACCACGTTCCTTTGGCCCGGAAAATATTCCTCCGTAATTCAGTTCTATACAATGCGCCCATTCACTGCCATGGCGTACGTCAACAACTAGGCACGACGACGCTCCGTTAGCTTTTCGACTCTTATAATTGTCATAGCACGACTCAACTCCTTGGCTACGATCTAGAGGTCACCAAGTCTGTGGCACAGTCTCGACTCCTGCGAACAAGCCCGGATAGTATAATGAGCGTGGGCAGCCGAGGACCGAATAGGCTTTCTCCGCTGTCACTTAGTCCGTCCGAGTGTGAAACGCACCTGTCGTTTTGTTCAATTTTTGTTCCTTGGCTTGTCGGTTCTAGCTCTGGCTGTGTCTCAACTATAAAGCTAAGAGGACTCGCCGCTGTGTGCACCACTCTGCTCCAGCTGTCTTGACCCAACACCTTGTCTCTCGTTTGACTGGATATCCCCATCATGAGGCTCACTCTTTTGACCTCTGTCGTTTCTATCTGTGCTACAGTCGCGTCGGCGACTCGGGTTATGTATCGACCTGACAACTTTCAATCCAAGTATACCCCAAACTCCAAGTTTCATATACAGCGGTATCGTCCGCCTCCCGCCTGTAGCTTTGGCAAGGGAGGAAAGGTCAATATAGCGTACTTTACCAGTTGGTAAGTACAAAATCCCTGTTTACTTTGATACCGTGCTCACTCCTATGGTGGGGTAGGGGGATCTATGGCCGTGGCTACAGTTAGCTATTTCACCGAAAAGAGGCCCGCTCACAGTTCTAACCTTTCACTAATTCGCCAGCTCCTCTTGATATCGATGTATCGCCCCTTACCCATATTAATTATGCGTGGGTAGTTTCCTATTCATCATGGGTTTCTTGGTTCAACTATCTCTTACAGCTTCGCTGATACGGACCCAGCAACTGGAAAGGCGTTCCTAACCGACCTTTGGGCAGACCAACAGATCACTTGTATGTCCGGATAATTCAGACATTGGTTTTACGCTGACGCGTGTCTCTTAGATCCCGGTGATGACAACTCCGCGCCTGGAAATAATCTCTACGTGCGTACCACAGTACTATAATCGGTAGTACTAAAGCTCAAATTTGAACGCTTGCTGTTTGGGACACATAGGGTAACCTCAAACAACTTTACCTTCTCAAAAAGAAGAAGCGCAATTTGAAAGTTTTGCTCTCGATTGGAGGGTGGACGTACTCTCAGGCTGGCCATTTCGATTTTGCGACCGACCCTGCCAAGCGCGCCACGTTTTGCCAGTCCGCGATCCAGCTCATGGAGGACAATGGATTAGATGGCTTGTATGTAACTCGAAGTGTTCGTCCCCGTATTCGTACGATTCATGTTTTACATTTCTAGGGATATCGATTGGGAATACCCTACCGCAGCTGAAGCCTCTTCTTTTGTTTCTTTGTTCAAGGAGTTGCGGGCTGGTCTCGATGCCCATGCCAAGAAGAAGGGCGACAAAATACCATACGAACTTTCAGTAAGCAT
>WSTJ01001668.1:0-11397 GCA_019623705.1 Ceratobasidium sp. 428 | reverse complement strand
CAAGTGGAGTTGAAACAAGTCGGATACGATCCATGTCGTGCTACGGACAGCTATAATAGCCTGGAATCTAACGCAAAACTCTCCGCTATGCGTGAACAATGGAAGGATCAGCTGGGTGGTCACTATGGCACTCTCTGTCGATGTTTTGAAGTAAGCTTGGTTGAAGTCGATATACGTCGCCCACCAATGATTTTTGCTAGGCATGGATTAAATATCATTTCAGCGGACCTCATCAGGAGGCCGACTGGGATGCAATAGATGTGGTGACCAAGGCCAACACATTCGCCAAGAAGGCGTTTCTTCACGGCAGCGCGAAAGTTGCACCGCGTCATCCCGTACGTCCTACCATTGGCCGGCGGCTATCCGCCACTTCACAATTTGTCTCGGACCTGGGCCTCGAAGATGCCGTGACAGCAAAAATACTGGTCGTTGAGGAATTCGACGAATAGAACACGCATATATGACGGGTGAGCTGGGGGGGGTGGATGGTTGTTAGGCCGCGGAGCCGCCGGATAGGGGCTTCATCTCGTGTACTTTCCGTCTGTATATAGTTTGTGCATATGCATCCGGTTATGAGGCACTCTTTTTTCGGCCATCGTCTCTAGTTCATCGCAGTCGCGTGATCGCGATACTCATGAGCTGGCACATTAATTATAATTAGATGCAAAATATTTTCGTTTCATCTTATGGATCAGCACAGCCTGAGCCTCGTTTGAGACCGAGCATTCGGTTTGACAAATTTGGGAGCAGTCGGTCCGCCAAGCATCGGGCGGCACGCCGTTGACGTTATCTGGGGGTCACGTGGATAACCGGAGTTCTGATCCCGCTGCGCCGTAGTCGGTCCCGAACCACATTCGGTTGTGATAGGCTTCTTTACGCCACCATCCAATGTTCCACCGATATGCTCTCGGTCTGCGGTTTGGATTGGCACAGCCTTTGCTCACTTGGCGTAGATCAAGTTCCGTAATTCTCGTCGTTTAAAAGTGAGGCAGATCATAACATGGGAGCCGCACCCTTTCAATCGGAATGAAATTGTCCCAAGTATTTCTCTCTCCGACTCTGATTTCGTCTGCTGCAATCGCTCGAGATCTTTGTACTGCCTCTCAAAAGTGTTGGCCTTCCTCTGAGGTCTGGTCGAGCTTCAACGCCTCTATCGGGGGTCGTCTCGTCGCTCCTCGTCCGCCTGCTTGGCCTTGCCATGATCCAAACTACGACGAAGCTGCTTGTGCGTCTGCCAAAGCGAACTGGTTCGACTCTTTCTGGAGGGCAAACCAAACGGGCGCGATGCAAGATACGGCCTGGGAGAGCCCTGGATGTAGCATCAATACACCTCGGAACGTGACTTGCGAACAAGGATTCGTGCCGACATACTCCGTTGCTGCGAGGAGTGCTCACGATATTAGCAAAACTGTCGAATTTGCTAGAGATCATCGTCTGAGGCTGGTGGTCAAGAACACTGGACACGATTAGTACGTGCATTTACGCCCTGGCTCTAACGTCTGCTTACTCTCCAGAAATTATGTAAAGCCTTGGTCGCTCGAGCGGTGCGGGCTCGCTGAGTATCTGGACCCATCAGCTCAAAGGCATGAACTTTACCGACTCGTTCATTGCCGACGGCTGCCCGCGAAGCACGTCTGGAGTACCTGCCGTAACCCTTGGCGCAGCCGAACAGTGGCGAGGTGAGTTGTACGCGGCGTACGGGCGATCAAAAAGTTTATTAAAATATCTCTAGATGTATACCAAGCCGCAGACAAGCGTAAAATTGTAGTAGTCGGCGGTGCTGCAAATAGTGTTGGAGCTGCTGGTGGGTGGTTCCAAGGAGGGGGGCATAGTCCTCTTGGTTCCTTATACGGCATGGGTGTCGATAGTAAGTTTCGTAGCTCTCAATCTATGTAAACCAACACTAACCTAAAGTATAGATGTGCTGCAGTTCCGAGTTGTCAACCCGAACAGTCAAATTGTTGTTGCCAATTCTTGCCAAAACAAGGACCTCTTCTGGGCGTTGCGTGGAGGCGGAGGAGGCACATGGGGGGTAAGTTGTCCTGCTATTTTTCACGTTCGACGAATTAATTCTGTTGCAGGTGACCCTTGATGTGACTTACAAGACTCACCCTCCGCTCAAACAGATTGTTGGAATGGGAATCACCATGAACGTGACTAGCCCCGAAAAATTCAAAAATTTAGCTGAAACCTTCCTACGCGCACTCCCAAGCCTGTCCAACCAAGGTTTGCCTCTATTCACGCTCACCAGTGCTTCTACTAACATGAATTTACAGGGATACGCGGCTATGGCGTCTGGATTGCTCGCACTACATTCTCCATCTCCATTCTACACCCAAACAGCCCTTCCATCGAGCATACCAACCAAACAATTGCTCCCATCTGGGACTGGGTCGCTCATAATACCGACACTCAAGTCGCGTCGTTTGGTGACATGTATTCAACTTTCTTCGATTTGTTTGAAGTTTGGATCAGCACGGACGTGAGTATCGCGGTACCAACATGGATGGGAAGCAGGCTTGTATCAAGAAAAGCGATGGAGACTCGGGCGGGAGAGTTGGTCGAACTTATTGGGGCTGACGGACAATATATTGCGCCCAGCATGCTCATAGGTATGCATATATTTCTCTTAAGTGGTACTGCGGATGTAGATGCTTAAACATATATCAGTGGGTGGGGGTGAAATTAGCAAGACCGATCCGGAGTCAACTGGACTCAATCCCCAATGGCGAAACGAGGCATTGATCAGTTGGAACTTCGGGGCTAACTGGATGGACGATACCCCGGTCGATACGATCAAGTATATCAAGTCAGCGGTCACCAATCTCACGCAGTCACTGGGCCAAATCGCCGGGTTGGATCACGCGAGTTACTTCAATGAGGCTGATCCGTGAGTGTTTAGCTTTTCTTTCGATCAATATTTTAGACTGAAGTTTTTGGAATTTGTAGTCAAGAACCCTTGTGGAAGAAAGCTTTCTTCGGACGTCATTATGATCGTTTGCTGAAAATCAAACGCAAGGTTGACCCCGAAGGATTGTTCACTTGTAACCGTTGCGTCGGATCAGACTAAAGCTAGTAGGCGCCCGCAGCCAGTGAATATCTATTAGTGCTCAATGCCCGAAACTGTGCTGTGTCTCGTAAAATAATGTTCCCCGAACGTTCTCTCACAGTGGTTATGGATATTGTGAAACTACACACACGTCTGATAAATTGCACCCAAACTAAAAGTACTGTTATGGACGTGTATGCGCGTGCAAACTCACCATGATATCCTCAGAATTAATCTAAGCGAGAGATAGTTTACAAGCCATGGTCTACGGACCGCATCCCTTATTTGTAAACCAGACCATTCAGTATTAATGAATGCGGGCTAGTTTGTGATACCCGGCGCGGAACAACAGGTGGAAGCCAGAGTCCTAAGACGCGAGAAAGAATAAGAGGTAGGTTGGAATGTAAGACAAAAACAATCTGACGACTCTAACTGGTGGATGAATGAGTACACAGAATTGAGGGACCTCCTGCGTCCCGGTTCTTGGCCAGTGGCCCAGTGCAACAAGCTATCACGTGATCTGACATTCGGCGTTGCTGCTTTAGTGAGGGGTGAGATACATGGGAGGACATGTCTCCTTGAGCTATAATATCATGCTTTCGTGAAATCATTACCGGTATTTATGGTATTCGGAGGGCAGACGGTACGCATATAGCCACCTGGCGACCCACAGACCTGCCCTAGATCTCAACGGTAACCCCGCGCTCTTCTATAACGTAAAGACTCGAACCATCAGCCGGTGACCGGTATAGCCAACTTAATTTATTTCGCCTCTGTGTATTCATACAATCTCTATCTATTATCCTCATAGGATACCCTTCAAAGCAGCTTAATCAACCTATTTTGAGTCAATAAGTTCAGTTAAAAGAAACCAATAGGATTCTGATAGCTTACTCATGGAATATATCGTCAACAAACTGGGCCGTGTCCTTCATGTTTAAGCTCAAGTTTAAGCTAAAAGCCCGACCTACGATCTCCCCCTCAACGGCGGCCCCGAAATGGCTGCCTTGTCCTCCCTGGAACGTGTCGAACGTGGCCCCAAGCTCAATCTTGGTAATATCGAGAGTGCTGAGAGCCGCGACGACTGCCTCTTCAGTAATGGTAATTGTCCCGTCAACAACCTTCCTCGCCGCTTCCAAAGCTTTTTTGGCGATATCAAGAGCATGGGTAGCATGGCTGGCGACGCTCAATGCACCAGAGGCGGTTTGATAAGCGAGCCATTCGGCTGAGTAAACGAGCTCGTCGACTGCATGCTGAGCCGTATAGAGCAGGTCTTTCTGGGAGTCGACAAACCACTGCAAAGCGGATTCTTCTTTTCTAATCAAGGCGTCACCAGTTTTCTGAACGGATTCCAAGGTAGCTTCAGCTAGTCGGACTGCGCCAGCGGTGAGGCGATCAGTCTCTTGTACGGCTGCCTGAGCAAGTTGAAAAGCCGCATCGCCGGTCGTACCGGCAGCCTTTACCAGATCTTCAGCAGCTGGAATAGCGGCTTTGGCGTCGAGGTAATCTACCCCTTTGACGATGTCCTCAGCGATATCGAGAATACCATCTGCCGTATATTTATATCCCTCGAGGACAAGTAGTTTGGAGCCTTGGTAAACGAGCTCTGCTTTAAGGCTAGAGACGTGTTAGCAATAGATAGACAATGCAGTGTAAAGCAACATACTCAAATCGATACCACGAACTATTTTCACAATAGTGTATTCGGTCATTCGTGCTGTTAATCTCGCCCTGGACCTCGTCGACCTTGCGCTTTGCGGCTTCAATATCGGCTTCGGCAGGCCCAAACTTTTGTTGCATATACTTCTTCGCCGCTTCGAGTTTCGCCTCAGCCTCTGCCACGTCCAAGTCCCATTTCGATTTCGTATGGGCAACTTCAGCTTCGGCGGCCCTCATCTCGGCGGCTCGTTTCGCATTCGCGTGTTGAACGTCGCCTTCTGCTTGCTTCAGACTAGCGTTGAAACTTTTGCGCGCATCGTCAACCTTGGTTTGGAATCCATGGAGTTCCTTCATATATCGGTCGATAAATGTCTGAGAGTCTGCGTGAACTTTGTTCGAATACTGGATCCACAATTTGTACTTGTTGTCGAGTTCGGTTTGGGCGCTCGCAATACCAGCCTGGACGTGCTGTTCTTCTTGCTGTACCTTGACCTCTGCGCCTTTAATTGCGTCGTCCGTCCGGTGCTTTAACGCCTCGAGCGACGCTACAACCTGATCCCGGATGTGCTCGACCAGATGTTGTTCGAACAAGGCGTGGAGTGAAAAGTTGAGTTTAGTCAGGTCCTTTAGATCAACGTCATCTCCAATCATCCGAGCATCGACCAAGAATGTAAGCAAGTCGGTGAAATGGAGAGTGAAATTGAACCAGAATGTCGGCCTGGGCAAAATCTCGAGATTGAGCGTCAAACCAATATAAGCACCAAGGAACTCGATCGCCCCATCCACCTTGAGTTGCTGCACTGTTGAGCCAATTCGGAGGTCGAGCGTCGCCTGTTTACTCTGTTGACCAGTAATACGTAATGGCCCGACGGTGAGATTATCAATACTGCCGCTCGCCTTCAAAACACCGCCAGAAACCTGGGCGGAGGCGTGGATTCGAGCGCCGAAAAGGATGAGGGCGGCGTTAAACGAGAATCCAGCGGGATAGATAATGGTGCCAAGAGTTACACCGGAAGAGATATAAAGCTTGATATCTTGAAAGTCGATAAAGTCCGGAGGGATAGGAATGTGTGTGTTTGTGATTTCTCGAGTAAACGCTACAAGATCGCGTATTCCGAAATGCTTGATTTCTCCGCTAAGCAGCTCCTCTGCAATGCAAATAAGTTAAATAATAATTTTTAGGAAAAGAACACCTGCGCTCACGAGAAGGGTTTTCGCTGATCTGTACTGCAACCTGTCCCTCGGTTTCGCCTACGGTTAAGCCTCCGGCAAATGAGAAACTGGTTGGAAGTCCTGTTTCCGTGAAGATTGCCAAGTCGATTGCTACTCCAAGCTCCAAGAAGGGCCCAATAGCCACACCGGGGCTGATCCCGAAAGGATTCACCCATCGCCCATGCATCTGGCCTTCGAGTTTAACAGCCTCGCCCTTGACTGTGAGAGCTGCCTGAAAATCAAGAGGTTTTGATGGTGGAGCGACGGGGATGGTAACACCCGTAGCAATTTGGAGGAGCAGCTGTCGAGTGTTGATGGACAAAGTGATTGGATCTGTTGAAATTCCGTGGCCCAGGTGAATCAGAGTGTTTGTCGGAAGTACAACGTTGAGCAAGAACGATTCGCCGGGTACCCAGACAGCGTCTAATAAAAGTCCTGGAAACGAGCTTCGGCGGAGGAGTTTGTTCAAAGGACCAACTTGGTCCAATCGTGCTGAAAACTGAACACCTGTAACGTATATATGTTAGGATGAAATTGACTGGTCGGACAAGCCAGCGTACCTTTCTTGACCGGATACTTTTGGTGATTTAGTTGAGATAGAGACGGGTCATCTTTTGATGCAGCAATAAACATCAAATCCTGGAGAGCAAAGTCTGCCAAGAATGTTTCGCGGACGTCGGGGAACAATTGGCCAAGAGTCGTGGTATTGCCAAGCTCAGTAAATGTGCCGTATACCGTCCATTCGAGTTTCTCGGAAGGCGATAGTTTATAAAGGTGTACGCCGGCTGATATGGCTGGGACGTTGATACCATCCAATTGGATCATGCCGCCAAGAGCGACATCCGTCGACTTGCCCGATCCCTGTTTTTCAAAAGACGCCCGCATATAGGCCGAAATGAGGTTAACGCCGAGCTCGCCGGGAAGTACAATTTTGTCAAGAGATGCTTGAACGAGCACGCGACTAGACGATAATTCGATAGTGGCACTCGATGCAGTGTAATGGTCGAACTCGAGCTTATCGACAGTGATTAAGAGCCCTTTGCCCTTGGATATCTCAATTGACGCAGAGCCGATTAGGACGTCAATGTGACTAGGAAAAACTAGTTCATCACCGGTGTAATGACGAAATAGATCGGCAACTCCTTGGCGACCTAGATTCTGAACGAAAGCCGAGACAGAGTAACCACCACCTGCGCTGTAGGTCCCAGTGACGAAGGCGGACGCGGATTCGGCGCGCAAATATGCACTTAGCATACAGTCCAAGGACTTGAGAGGAGAGGTTGGCTCGAAGGTCGCGGATAGCCTAACCATCTCAAGCTGTGCGGTTCTAGTTAGCAAGTAACATGATACCAGTTAATTTTGCACGTACATCAATCCCAACCCCAAATGCATTCTTCCACACGTTGCCTTTGACAGCCGCTTCCAGGCCAACCACGCCAGCGAACTCTCCTATCTCGAAGTCCAGTTCAAGAGGGGTTACAGAGCCAGGAACCTTAATATGCATGTCGCCGAACAGCTTGAAACCATAGTGCATTGTCTCCTCGTGAGATAAACCAAAATTTGGTACGCTGATTCCGTAGAACAAGACGCCGACCTGACTGAGCATTACATCATCGCATAGCGGGATCCCCTCTGGATGTTGATTATTGATATCGTTTGGGTGGATTTGAAGCAACCCTCGAATAGCAAAAGTCGATACGCGTAGGCGCGACTGCCAAGTGTGTCCCAATCCTAGGGATACCAGAACGCGCAATTGTAGGCTGCTATCGGAGAGCTTCAGCACATCACGAAGGATTTTGTTCAATGTGCCATGACGTTGATCAATCGAAATATCTGCAGCGATCGTCCAACCAAGTGGGTGTGTTTTCACACTACGAACTAGGTGTTCAATGATAGTCAACTTCCACGACTGAAAACGTACAATTGATAGTTTTGGTAGGTGATAGTCACGTTTTTAAACTCAAAATCCGAGAATGGCGTACTCTCTAGTAGTGGTATGAACTCGCTAGGGTGTATGCTGCCCAGTTGCACGCACTGATAAATAGGTACATCCACTCCAACTTCGACGTCGGGTGGGGGAGGCCCGTGCCAGCTCTGAAGGGCAACCCTATGCGAGTCCAGTCCAAAAAGGCTAATAGTACCCTCGAGCATAAAACCAGTTGCCGGAGGGGCGAGAGTGGTGTCTTCGAGATCGTTCCCGTCGTTTGCGAGGTGAGGTTTTTCGATCCGCACGTCGCCAATAGTAACATGCTTCGCATTCTTGCGAATTGAGCGCCAGGCGGTATGAGTGGTCGGATGGATGGGGGTAGCATCGAGATTTTGGTCATGGGGAAGCCCGGTGGGTTGAGAGGAAACAACTTCAGGCTCGGAGGACATATTGGAAGCCACGTTGACAAGTCCATTGGACTGAGCAGGTTGGCCAAGAGAAGAGTCAGAGTCAGCAAACAGGGTTGCGTCCATCGTGACAGAACGAGGCACGCGAGCTGGGGCGGTCGTTCCCAGGCTGGGAGAGGTAGCTAACATTGGTGTAGAGGAAGTAGAGGGTACAGCCAAAGTGTCCTGGGGACCCGTCTTTGTGCGCTTGGCTGGAGTCGGGCCGGACGACGGGTAGTTAGTTCTCAGATACTGCGAGACCACCCGGGTATCTAGCTTCCCCTCGAGCATAAGAGGCGAATATCGACTGAACGTGTGAAAACTCGTCGCCCACGGAATCGGTACCTGTTACCAAGTCTATAAGTAATTCAAAAGCGAGTATTAATGCGTACCATGTGATCAGAAATAGTCATGTCTCCCTTGTAAACGAGGTTCGGGGCAATCCAGGTATAGTTCGCTTCGCCAATCCAGTCATCGATCCCCCAAGCCTCCGCCTTACCAGATACTGGATCAAGATACGATAGCCTGTTCTCGTCGTTATCCGGCAAATTAGTGTTGATCACAGTTGTGGTCAAAGTTCCTTTAGCTCCCGATACATCACGGAGAGTCCGAATTAATGTTTCCGCCCTGAAACAGTCTCATTATACGCTGTATAGCTACCAATGCGGCCACACATACCTGGTCATATCGCTGTTCGCTTCGAAAGTCCCAAACACCTATTCAACCAGGTCAAACGTAGATTCATTACTATCATGCTTGACTTACGATATTGTCCGGAGATTGGAAGTCGGAATTACCATTCAGAGGTCCAAGGCTATAGGCAGAGCGATGCAGCCACTACGATAGTTGAGCTAGCTAAACGATGCAAGGATACTCTTTACTTACCTCAGCAACCACTTTTGGAATGTCTCCGCTCTTCCACCACTCTTTCCCCAGCTAACATAGCAAAATGTTAGCATTTATTGAGAGATACACTAAACGTAACACACCTGATTCGCCGATTTACTCCCCATGATTTTATTTGCGTCAATCCGAATACCAAACGTCTTGGCGGATGAAATCCAGGTCGTCGACGATTTCTTTAACCCACCGCTAAGTAGAGCATGATACTTCGGGTGCACCTTTAGGTTATCCAGCATTTGAGCCTGAACAACTTCATCAACTGATTTCTCCGGCCACGGGCGTTTCCAGTTCGGGCTCCCTTGAATCTGCGCTCGGACAAGTCGTTGTAAATCGTCCAGAGATATATACGTATTATAGAGTCGAAAAAGATTGGTAGAGAGTAGCACGAGATCCTTGACCACTGATGCGTCTGTCGGAACCTCCCAGTCAAGCCATTGAGTAAGGCCAAGACGACGGCTGCTCTTGTTGTTTTGCTTGTCGTTCTCTTCCTGCTTGATTTTTTCCGCAATTTTCCTAAGTTGGTCGAACGATGGCCAGGCATTACAAGGAGTGAGGTAAATCTTGAGCGGAGCTTCGTTCCACGAAGACGGTTTCCACAAGCGACTCGAGCCAGCCGAGGTAGATGTGGTCACAATCTCCTGCCAGATCGCCGCTTGGAAATAATACCGGTCGATCTCAGAGCCTTTGTTTGGAGCAATAAGCCCAGCCCGAGGCCAAGCACGGGCGCCTTTGCTCCCAAGTACAAGACCATCGTCGTCGTAGCCAACGCAGTCAAAGGAGTCGCTCTTCTTGGCCTGTTCCCAGTCGGCTTCGTATACGTCCTTTCGAGCTGGCCACTTCTTCGGAAGGCGTTTTTCAAATTCAGTTTTTTCAATAAATATTTCGATCTTCGCGGTAAAGGTTAAAGATGCCTCATATGTACTAATGCTATCAGGCTCACCGAGCTTTTGGTGCGGCAACTAACAAAATGCGTTCCTTCAATAGGTTCTTCTTCGCCGTCGGTGTTGATTCTGAGGGCCAGCCACAGAGGTACAAGTAAAGTAACTTCTTCGAGGTCAGGTTCGCTAGACGGCTTTGATCCACGCGAGCCAGCTGGTTTACGCTTGGTCTTAGACTGAACGTCCATCTTGACCTCGAGAGTGCCGTTGTCGGAGTAGTCGCATTGAAAGCCAATGTATTCGGAGGACGCCATTGTGAGAGTAGTCGTGGAGAGTAGTTGTAGAGAGACGAGGCTGGGGCCGACTGAATTTATAGGCGCGATTGCGGCGCCCGGACCGGGAGAGGTGCTCTATGGTCAAGCCAAGCTTGTCACCATCGCCTATTTCTTGTCTGTCGTTCAATTGTGAGAGGTTAAGCATCCTGAGACTGCTAGAAGGTAAACGCCAGCCTGACTACGGGGTCAAAATCGCGATTCACATGCAATACTTCCGCAACTGTTGTCGGCGTGAATAAGGTATTAGACTATTATTGCATGTCGGGAATCTACAAAGCGATTAACTTCCATGAGATAGGTGTGAGGTACTCCCCTGATACCCCACATCCCGTAGCAGCACAAGGATTTCTGACTGTCGCGAGCCCGGTACAATCGACTGCCGGCAGTAACGTCACCAGATACGATGCATCAGCCTAACGACTCGCTAGCCAGGAAAAAAGGAGGAGCTAGCTCGATAATTAGCTGAACGGACCATCGAGCCGAGTGCCATAAGAGTTCAGTTATAAGCATATTGTTTTATCAACGGGCCAGATCCTAGTCAACAAACACGAACGCATCATTAATGAAGTCATCAGACACCTAGATGGATACCAGAGTTCAACCACAGGAGATGATCAACAGGTCCCGGTCAGGCTATGTCGGGGTCATAGGCGTTGAAAGAAGAACGCGTTAGCAGCTGTTGTCTACAGGCCGAAGCAAAAACCCCTGAGGTGGGAGCCGTAACCCCCCAGAACCAAAAATGTACTTCTTTCTGTGATAGCGAGTCCTAACTAGTTGCAAGAGATCTCGTTAACGTATAGGTTAGTTCATAATGTACGAGTAAGCCTTAAGATGGTGACTAAACGTGCTAGGTCGTATCAAGAGAATCCGCCAGCCAAGACCACGTTGAATCACGTGAATGCTTGGGCAGGTACCGTGCCTGACCCTGAAGTGGAACGTGACCGGGAAGTGGGATGGTTGAGTCTCCACCAGAACCAGCTCGATTTAC
>WSTJ01001666.1:0-11417 GCA_019623705.1 Ceratobasidium sp. 428 | reverse complement strand
GACCATCACATATACCAATATTCTTTCGTTCAGAGCAGGGAGAGTCTGTGGTCGACAGACCTACAAATCTGTCTTGACTCTGTGTATGCAAAGGCAGAGAACTTTGGGCACCTTTTCCATCAAGCCACCAACTATGAAGCCCGCTCCTCCTCAGCAATCTGGGTTATCTGAGTTCTGGGGGAAGAATAAGGACAAGAAAGATGGAACACAGAGGTCCTTGTCAACAGGTGTGCTCTGCTCCCGATCTGTATGCTATCCACACTAAACCCATGATTAGATAGCAAGAAAGTCTCCAAGAAGGCCTCTGCAGTGAAAGAAGAATCGAGTGCTACAAAATCCGATGTCAAGAAACGCTCGCCAGCCGTAGCTCCTGAGGAGAATATGAAGGTTGATACTACTGGTATTATATTGAAACTTTTGAAAAAGCCGAAACTCAACCATATATCCAGATACAAGAGCCAAGGTCTCCGATGACGAAAATGAAGGTTTGAACTCTTGTTCCTGCTGTTTCTGAGCTCACAAACCCGTATGATATAGTGCCCGTTCGAAAAAGAGCCCCCAAGCGAGCTCGTGTGGAGTCCGATCCCGAGATTTTTGATAGTGGAGGCGCGAATGCTGCACGTCGGCTAGGAAAACGCAAAGGCAAGCCCTCTAGCTGTTTTTATACGAAATATAGAAGTTTCTCATACCTTTTATCTCGTTAGTCAGAGCTCCAGTTAGTGACGAAGATGTTTCGTCTCCACCTCCAATCTCCTCTGCCCCTCCATCGTCGCCTCCGCCAGAGGATCCTCCCGCTCAGGACTCGCCCCCAAAGAAGAAGTCAAGTAAAACTACTGCTGCTCCCAAGAAGGCCACGAAGGATACCAAGAAACCGAAGGTTACGGCTTCGAGTACCGAAAAGCCAGCACCACCAGCGGTCAGCGCGAAAGATGAGGGGGAAGAAGAGGTAGAACCGGCATCGGAGGAAGAGTTGGCTGATGAGGAGGATACCGGTAATAAGCGCAAAGCCAAGGAAATGGCAAGCAAGACCGCCGATCTAGCGATGAACAAGCTGAAGGAGGTCGATTTTGGTTGGAAAGATGGCGAAACGTGAGTAGATCTAAAGACACCTTGGCCCCTCAAGAGAGACTCAATAGATCCGTACAGCGTTCCGTATGCCGCGCTCGCCCAGGCGTTCTCATTAATCGAAGCTACGACCAAGCGGCTAGAGATTACAGCAATCCTAACAGCGTTTTTATGTCTCGTAATCCGACGGGCTACGGCCAAGCCTGGTCACGGCGCGGAAGCAGGGAAAGGGAAAGAGTCTACGGGGTACCAAGATGTTCTACAGTGTGTCTATCTGTGTATCAACAGGGTATGTACAATATCCTATCTGTCCTACCGGTTGTGGAACTGAAAGGAAATCACGATTTAGCTCGCGCCCGATTACACAGGCGTTGAACTGGGAATTGGAGAGTCACTGCTCGTTAAAGCGATTAGCGAGTCTACTGGACGAAAGACAGACGTTATCAAGGAGGAGTTAAAGGAGGAAGGAGATCTAGGTCTTGTTGCGATGGTGAACTCGATATCTCCTGTGAATTATTTCGAAATCATTAACATCCTTGGACTTTACTAGAAATCGCGTGCTGCGCAAAAAACTCTGTTCAAACCCAAACCCCTCACCCTTCCTACGGTTTTCAAGAACCTCATGGACATTGCCCAAATGTCCGGAAACCAGGTTCGTACCCAAGATGACTCCGTTCCAACTGGACTAACCGCCCGCCTATATAGAGCCAACAGAAGAAAGTCAACGTGATCACCAAACTTCTTGCCGCCTGCCAACCGGACCATTCGGAAGCCAAATATATCATTCGAAGTTTGGAGGGAAAGCTGCGAATCCGGCTAGCAGAACGTACTGTGCTCGTCGCTTTAGCTCAGGCCTGTGTGTTGGCCGAGAACTTCAAAGGTGAGCGGCGCATGTATGCAGGGCTATCTATAATCTGACAGTATTACAATTAGATGTGAACAAGTGGAGCAAGGAGGAGCTTGGTGCTAAATGTGACGAAGGAGCAGAGATTCTCAAGTCCGTATTCAGGTCCGTGTTCCACCGTAACGGCTACCTGGTTTTGTATACTGACATTTAAAAAACTAATAGTGAGATCCCTTCGTACGATATCGTAATCCCCGCTCTACTTTCAGATGGGATGGAAAAACTACGCAAAAAATGCAAGCTTACACCCGGTATTCCGCTCAAACCCATGCTCGCCAAACCAACCAAGGCGATTGGAGAGGTGTTGGACAAGTTTGAGAACACCAAGTTCACGTGCGAGTATAAGTATGATGGAGAACGAGCACAGGTCCGTGCATACCAAGTCTTTTTCTTCATACCCTCGACTGACGATTTGATATGGTTACATAGGTTCACAAGCTTGAGGACGGAAGTGTTGCCGTGTTTAGTAGAAACTCGGAAGACATGAGCAAGAAGTACCCAGATCTGGTCGAACAGCTTCCTCGGGTGAGCAGAAGTTGGCATATTCAAGTCACTGCCGAACTAAACTATCTGACACCCAGTGCATTAAAGAAAACACCAGGTCCTTCGTTTTGGACGCAGAAGCAGTTGCCATCGACAAGACCACAAAGAAGCTACTTCCCTTCCAAGAGCTTAGTCGACGTAAACGCAAAGATGTCAAGATCGAGGATATCCAAGTTCGGGTGTGTTTGTTTGGGTTCGATTTACTATATCTCAATGGAGAGGTTCGTGGTTTTGGCACACGCTGGTTTGTCACTTTGACACTAAACATCCCCCAGTCGCTGCTCAAGCACAGCTTGCAAGAGCGCCGAGAACTGCTCCGAAAGCACTTCCAAGAGGTCGACTGCGAGTTTGCGTTTGCCAAATCGTCGGATGGAGAAACCGTCGAAGAGATTCAAGGATTCTTGGAGGAGAGCGTAAAAGACGGGTGCGAAGGGTTGATGGTCAAGACTCTCACCGGAGAGCCGAGTTTCTATGAACCGAGTCGAAGGAGTGTAAACTGGCTCAAGGTGAGACCTGTTCCGCATGCCTCGTGTTCTGATCTCAGGATTTGCTTGCGCATTAGCTGAAGAAAGATTACTTGGCCGGTATCGGAGACTCCCTCGACTTGGTCGTCGTCGGTGCATACTACGGCAAGGGCAAACGCACCAACGTCTATGGCGCCTTCCTCCTCGCATGTTACGACCCGGATGCAGAAGAGTACCAAACGATATGCAAGATTGGCACTGGCTTTTCGGAAGAAGCGCTTACCGCACATTATACTCAACTCAAACCGTTTGAACTCAATAAGCCGCGAGGAAACATCAAAGTTGGGGGAGCCAAGCCCGACGTGTGGTTCGATCCAAAAGTTGTCTGGGAAGTTCTGGCGGCGGATTTGAGTTTGAGTCCGATATACGAGGCTGCAAGGGGATTGGTAAGTGGGTTTATGGTCTTGTACTTAGCAGGTGGCTGATGCGATATGTGTGAATAGGTGGACGATAGAGGTATTTCGTTACGGTTCCCTCGATTCATTCGGGTTAGAGAGGACAAGTCAGCGGATGACGCCACCGAACCATCTCAGGTTCGCGTTTTTCCATGGATGTATGCGCGATGTTTGAGACTAATTCGACTTGTAGATTGCGGAGATGTACGAGCGCCAATCTTTGGCACAGAACGGGCCAGGAAAGAAAAAGAAAGGAGGGGCTGAAGACGATTTTTGGTAATCACCGAATGTCATGTTATGCCCTCTGGATCTTGTCATACAAAATATTGCCACCCTCGTAGCTCAAACTTTACCCGTTGATGACAAGCAGTTCACCAAGATACCATACAAACAGACACGATAAGATCCAAAGCCAAGAGATGGTATACTTTAATTACTTAAAAGAGACCTCGTATGAGCTTTGGTTCATCGGCTCCTTGCAAGAAGACTCACCGGTTGAACATCCCAGCTGTTAATGCGTCTCCTAAGCCGATTAAAACCCTGCCTACGCCGTACACGATCGCCCCCGCAGCGAATATTACTCCTCCTGCCAATGCAAACGGAGTGGCAATAATTATGCCCAGCCCTTTTGCAATAGGCATGAGGATATGCTCTTTTTCTTGAGCATTTCCCGCTTGAAAGCCGTCGGCCGCATTTTGCCAGTAAGTTCTGTTCTCCCCTGCTGGATAAGCCTGGCCAATGGATCGCATAGCGTTGCCGATTTGCTCGTCTAGGGCAGTCACCCTTGCTGAGTCCCCTTGCGTACTCGCTTGGGTACGCATGTGTAGCATCCTGTCTAGCTCACGTAGACTCTCTCGAATTGTTTCCTCGTTGATGGGAGCGTATGGGGGTGGCGGTCCCTGGTTGTTCATCACTCAAGTGAGAAAATATGGTTAACATCCAGAGCAAGAGGCAACAGTTACGAGGGCGTTACATACCTGTACACTAGCTCTTTGCCTGGTGTCGTGTGGGACTAGAAGAGGGATGGGTGTGGTGGGCAGGAGTGCAGGCAATTTTGCAACAGCCCGGAGTGGCTACTGTGATGAAATTGTGATATAATAGAGGCGCCCTGACTCATCCATCACCCAACACGGAACATATTTATAATCTTGTTCAAGGATCGAGTCTCGAGTCTTGGTCGTTATGCCTCTCAAAACAAAGCATTTCAATTCGGCACCCCACAATCACGTCGAACAGATATGCAGTACATGGTTTTTCTTTTATTTTCAAACTGGCAGCAACAGAACCATTCAAGCGCCGTAGCAAGTCTATCAGGATCGAGAACGAAGTTCACCTCCAAAACCCATCGTTAGCTCATCTCCACACATGATTATCTCACATTAACTCACTGGAATACACCTCCCGTGAGTAAGTTTCCTACCCCTACCACCGTCTTGCCGGCGCCGTAGAGTATCCCGCCTGCGGCGAATATGGCTCCTCCCGCGACAGCAAATGGCGCAGCTATCAGAATCCCCAAACCTTGAGCCAGTGGCTTAAGAATGTCACTTTTATCTTTTTCGTTGCCATCCTGGAATACTTTCGCCTTTTGATGCCACTCCGACTTGCTTTCAGCGTCGGGATAGCTATCGCCAATCTGCCGCATCTTGACGACGATATTCACCTCGATGGACTGAACAGCAGCTTTGTCGTCACGATTAACAGCATCTTCGCGCTCTTCGAAGAGTACTTTGAGCTCGGTAAGGTGCTTGCGAGCGGCTCCCTCGTTGTTAGATGTGGAGGGGGATGACGGCTGTTGGCTCAAGTCGACCATTTTATAAACGTTTTACTATACAATGGATTGAGCTAGAGATCACCTTCAACAGTGGTTGGCATACCTCGATATGTTTATAAACGCCGTCCAGGATTTCTTGAGCGAGGGACAGAGAGGGAGGGGAGAAGTCCGTTGTAGGTGGCTCAGGTGGCTCTGCGTGTTTTTATTGGTCAACAGATCAATTTGAGGTCCCCGATCACGCCCACCGCGTCACCGGTCTGATCACATACATGTAGTTCAATCTATCGCTCATAATGGAGCTAGCTAATTCCCACAAGTGTTAGCGGGGATTATATATTTGTGATACAACTTTCGTACTGCGTCTCGCATAAGGACAGTCTGCACATGGTGATTTCTGCGCAGCCTGGTCAGCATTGGAGCATAAAAATAGCCTGAACGTCGGCTATGCTACAGACAACTAGGTGGCGAGAATAGTGTAACGCTTTAACTAGTTTGTGTTCTATTCGTCTGATTATCCGAGCTATTGGTTAACCTAGCGTTGGCCACTCCCCAGCAGCTTGCACCCAGTTGCCGGGCTGAAAAGCATGTTTGATATCCTAAGTTGCAAATGAGATTGTAGCCATATGCCGTATTCCAGCTTGCGCGCATCCAAATCGAGCTTTGAGAGTGTTGGTTGGTCTATGAGCCGACTGGAGCTTACAGGCAGTGAGTGCTGAATCAACGGAAGCAGGTCAGCGGCCTGGAGCGGACCGCTTCCAGTATAGCAAGAGGACACACGAACAAACATTTCCAGCCTACAAGCCTTAGACGCACGTTGTTAACCTTGAAAGTGTAGGGCGTAGCGCGGTGCGGGAGACCCTCAGTACGATGGAGTCGAGCTCCGATGTATAGACTACACTACCCAAAACACATAGGAGAGGATTTATACATTGGTGAGCGACGATATAAAAGTGTGAACGACAGATGACATACCTCAATACGATGGAGTCGAGCTGAGGGACGAAACTTCGAGACAATCGAATATAAGATATGAGAAAGTCTCCTGAGACTAAAGGGGAAAATGCAAGTCCAAAGAGGAGCAAGCAATCAAACACAAAAAAGGAAAACGCCCACGAACACACATCTCCTTGTATGCGGCAGGACTCGGGACTGTTGGGCGGTGGAGCCGCCGGATAGGGGCTGTGTCACGTGTCTTTTCGTCTGTATAGCTCCTGTGTATGCATCCGGTTCTGAGATTCCTCCCCCCAACCATTGTCTCTTGTTCATAGTAGTCACGTGGTCGCGACACTCTCGACCTCGCGCATCAGGGACCGCTACCGACGCGGAGCTGCGCTCCAGTGACTCCGCCACTCAATATGTAGCAAATTCAGGCGCGTTGTGATTGGACATTTGCCTATTTAAAACGCGGCGTTTTCTTGATGATCCTATGTAGATCCCGGACCCGGATCCGTTCGGAGCCGTGGACATGATTCTTGAGCGCTTCTTCCACCAACCCCGTCTCTCGGTCATTTACCCGCCAGACCGACGTCGGGGTTCTGCTCTTGTCCGAGTCAGTCTGTCGGCCATCCTGGAATTGTTCTCGCGCCCTCAGCGCCTTCTTCACCTCGCAACGGGGCGACGAGCCCGCAGATTTATCACCGGCCCTCTGTATAAAGTCTTCATGGCTTAACTTCAAATATCATCATCCCTCTCTTCGTCGAGCCTGAGACTTAAGTATCATGATTAGCGTCGATGAGAAAGCTGGTGCGGCCCAGGACTCGGACTACCGATCCGATTCTGTGTCTGCGAAATCTCCTTTTCTCTACGAGACATCCTCTGAATCCTCAGATAGCGACGACGACGGTGATGAGTCCAAAGACACAAAACCAAAGACGCAGTTCAATGAGGTCAAAGTTGGTGTTTGGACTGTCTACTATGCTATTGGCGGTGCTTGGGCAAGTCAGCTTCCTGGTTTCAGTCCTATGCGGCGGACGCAGGCCGCCATAAAAGGACTACCTATTGTCTGGAACTTCTTGCTCGAGAACTTCGCACTTGGTCCTTCTCTGTTTATTATTTATTTCGTGGCGACTATTCTCTCGGGCCTCCTCGCATCAATAAAGCTATACAACAGCATGAAAATTTTAGAATTGGTTGGTTGATGTATTACTCAGTTTAAGCCTGGCAATACTAGTCTGACCCGCCCGCCCAGATTGAGAACGCTGGAAAAGATCGTACTATCAGCCGTCAAAAGTTTGAACGCGTCGTTACTAGGTATCTTTTGGCGTTTGCGGTCGACTGGGCGGTCAAAAAAATCAAGTGAGTATACTAACAAAGTGTTTGAGCCTCGGGTCTTATGTACCTTGAATCAGTGCACGCAGCGAGCCGGTGCTAAAACAGCGCATCGTCCTACACTTCAAAACCAGGCTCCTTGCAGGTAAATTTTGCCTGCAGTTGTTGGCACTTTATTGCCTTAGTTGATCTCGCGATCATCCTTTAGCTCAATCTAGACTTGACTATACTACCTTTGAAAATTCAACTGTCCGATCCAAATTTGATCGCGCCCATGGGTATTCTTCTAGCGCCTGGCCCATAGTAGAGCACGTTTCCGGCTCTATCTCGATGGTCGTTAAACTGATCAGCCAGGCATCCGTTATGACTCGAGTTGTCCAGTCGCGCCAGGATTTGTGGTTGTTTTTTGGTATATGTATGGCTCGATCCTTGTCCTCGGAATTTGTGTGGCATTTCGGTAGCACTCGTAAGCTCGCTTTAACTTGCGATCAACCGGCAGCTTAATCCCCCTGCGCAGCATTCTACACGCGAATCACCGATTCTAGGTGGTTACGTATGGAGTCGCTCTTCGAGATGGGCACCTCTAGCGAGTATAAACAGGAGATGTTGGGTGACAACCTAGCTGAGTATATAAACACAGGTTAGCCTTTATTCTAGAAGTTGATATGGGTGACTCACACATCCTTAGAGCACAAGAAAAAGATCGACGAGTTGGGCGATACTAGAGGAGACGACCCTGAATTGCAGTGGTCCGATCAAGGCTTCAACTTGAGCGAATTCTATGATATTTTCGATCTAGTCCCCATGGTTAGCGGTGATTATGTGTAATACTGACGAACGCTTGAGGCTAATCATTTTCTACATAGGTGGTCTCCGCCTGGGGTGCAATCCACGGCTCGGGCAGCTCCAGTTTATCTTCACTCATGCTAATGCAGCAAGCAACGCGCTCCTTTCGGTCGACTTTCTCAAGGATCTGGTATAAAGGAAACGACCTAGTGAAGGTTATTTCAAACATTGTCTCCTTATCTGAAGCCTTAGAGTCCAAGTCCGGCATGTCTGATGGCGAAGTCATATATCCAGAAGAGAAGTATATAAACCAAAAGGGGATGTCTATTGAGTTCAAGTTCGTATTCACTCTATAACGGGGTTCAGTCCCGTCTGATCAGACTTCTTTTATAGATCTGTTAGTTTCTCATACCCGCGCAGCGGTCGAGAGATTCTGAAGAACATGTCATTTCGGATCGCGCCTGGTCAGCTGTGCGTTATTGTAGGAGAAAACGGTACGCCAACATCAGCCTTAATTTTAATTATGGCTCTTTCACATCCACTACTCTAGGTTGCGGTAAAAGCACAACCATCAGCTTAATTTCGAGACTCTATGACTGTACATCTGGCGAGATATTGATCGACGGTCGCCCTCTCCAAGACTTTAAGATGTCTAGTGTCCGGGACGCGACATGTATAATGTACCAGAACTATTCGCATTACCCCCTTTCGGTACGCTTTCGGGGTTTGTTATATTACCCGAATCATGCTTACAACTAGCTCCAGATCGGAGAAAATATTCTGCTAGGTCGTCCAGATTCCAAGTCACCCCAGGAAGACATGGAAGAAGCAGCGAAGAAGGCCGGCTCGTACAAATTTATCCAAAAACTCCCAGACAAGTTTGATACAGACCTTGCCGATAACTCTACCGGTTATACCATGGAAAAGTTTGAAGATGGCCAAGAGGATCCGTTTGAGAGCCTTGCCGATTCTCACGTTAATAGGGTGGAGCTAAGCGGTGGGGAATGGCGACGACTCGCGGTATGTAAACTAGTTGATTCGGCTCAGAGGGACGGCATCAATGATTGCGCATATAGCTTGCCAAAACATATATGAGATACTCGGATCGAGTCAAGCTACTCTGTTATGACGAGCCGAGTGCAAGCTTGGATCCGAAGGCCGAGTTCAGTACGTTGACGCGGCGACATATATGGTGTCATCGTTGAAACTTTGCACACAGGAACATTCGAGCGAATACGCAGTCTACAGGGACAAAAAACTATGATATTTATAACTCAGTACGTCTTGTCAAAAGCTTTGGCTGAGACGACAACTAATCAAGTATCTCTAGTCGATTTGGACACCTCACAAAGCACGCAAATCTGAGTATGTATAGTCGCTTGTTCGGGTATTATCAGACCTAACTATGTTTCTATCTAGTCCTCTACATGCAAGATGGTGCGATAATTGAGCAAGGCACACATAAAGAACTCATGGCGCTAGATGGGGAATATGCTAAGATGTATAATGTTCAGTCGCAGGCGTTCTTGCCAGTAGAAGTTTAATCACTAGATGTTGGGTCCACGTTGAAGTCCTTGAGAGTAAAACGCCGCATGGCATTGTTGGCGGTGTATAGTTGTCCGAGCTTCACTCGTGATTGTGTCACGGAGGATCATGACAAAGGGTTAGGCCACATAGAGGTTTATATAATGAACCCAAATTTCAACTTGCTCACAGAAATCGAGTCGAAGACTAACATGCGCCCGTGTCTTTTCTGGTTGTATGCGTGCTTTATGTGACCGATTTTGTCCGCAGGCGACGGCAAGGTACGAATGCCGTAATGGGTAAGGACAGGATTACGAGAATGGATGAATGAGACTGAAACTGATTTTCGGTATGTAATCATTCGACGATCTTAACGTACGCTGTGGACCTTACTTCACACGCCACTGTTGTTGTCATATCCAAGACTCAACCAGTTAAATTCAAACAGCTTGACTAGGAGAACAACACGACGGAAGGATAGCATACAGCATCAGAAGTGATAACAGGCTGATTTAGCTATCTGAAAGAGGTGCTGGATAAGCTCAAACTCATTAGTCCTTGCAAATAGCACTAACCGAAGTACACCACATGTCAACGCAGTTCCCAAACCTTGAATAACCTTGCCTACGCCGTACAAGATTGATCCCGTAGCAAAGATCGCTCCCCCTGCCACCGCGAACGGCGCGATGACGAGGATCTTGAGTCCTCTTGCAAAAGGCCCAAGCGCATGTTCTTTATCTTGGGTATTGCCCGTTCGCAGGTTGTTGAGTGTACTCTGCCAGAAGGTTCTGTTCTCCTCCTCTGGGTAAGCCTGAAGGAGGGGCTCTTCTACGCAAATGATATGTTCATCGGCGGCGGCGAGCTCGACTGCATCCCCTCGTGCGCTTGCCTCTGCACGTGGCTGAAGTAGAGACTCCAGTTTGCGTATTTGCGCTGGGATGCTTTCTTCGCTGCTATCATCGAGATAGGGAGGGGGTGCTTGCCTATTCATCGCTACCAAAGGAATATAGTCAGCTTGAAAGGTCGCATAGATAGACATTGGCGACCACTCCCTACCTGCAATGTCCTGGCGGCTTAGCTCAGCTTGTAGAGTTTAGGACTGCAAGAAGGGAGGGAAACAAGCATATGGACACAGCACGCGGTGTGGTTCTCATAAGCTACTGCGTGTGGCTGTCCCAATCGATTGTCAGCTGCGGGATCATTATGTGTCGTCCCATGTGATGTTCTTGGCATTTTACGCAGCTCTCTAGCCTATTTACCGGTGGCTACAGTAAGACTGTGCATGGGAAAAATGTCACCGAGTATAACACGTACCCACATGTGTAGGACACATCCAAAACCTCTGGTTAGCAACCGATGATTTGTCAATGCCATGATGAGATTATCAGCAAAGACTAACAGTAGTCCAAGGCACTACTTATAAACACCCTAAACTGCGTCGTAACTCGCAGGAAAAGCTGAGCAAGTGAGTAACACTGCTACTGAGTACTTAGTATCAAGCGTACATAAGCGTAAATAATAATCACGTGGTGACTGTATGCGCCTAATTAGCGCCTAAATGTGAGCTCATTAGAATTTTCGTACGCTATAGGTGCTACAAAAATATTTAAGCATCACAAATTGAACTCCACGAGCTT
>WSTJ01001665.1:0-11419 GCA_019623705.1 Ceratobasidium sp. 428 | reverse complement strand
CCTACAGCCCTGAGAGCCAGCGCCCCGAGACCGCCGCTAACAATCCAGAAGCAGCAATCCCAGCATCCAATCCTGGGATTTTATACTGTAAGGGATGGTTCTTATTTTATACCCTAAACCGGGGCTGAAACAAGTGTTATCGAAAGACTCGGATATGTCACCCACGCGCCGGACGTACTATCTGAGCTCAACTATATCCGTTACAGCCCAGGCTTTTCGGCCAAGGTGTTGGTTAAGCGTTCTCACCAAGTAGAACAGTGTATATAATGTAATTTGTGTGGTCTTCGGGGATATATTTCACCCCTTTATTACAAATCACGTTTTCGCCAGGCTGATCAAAGGCGAGGTGATGTAATCGAATGACGATGACCTGTGTCGGGCTTCTTGGGGAGAGAATCAGATCACTACCAGATCAGAATAGAAATTGTGGCGCTGTAAACATTGGCTGCCAAGACCTCGCGACTGCGAGGTGTTCACGCACTGCCACTACCTCCGAGTATAAAGACTGCTGGCCATCCGCTATGTACTACTCAAACATTTCTGCCCGCACAACATGGTTGCCTCTAAAATATTCACACTTCTCGTTGGAGCGACAACTGGCAACGTCATATCCAGCGTTCGATTCGACCCATCCTCAAAGGATATCTCGCTCATTGGCAAATCTTACTCTGGTCCGAACCCAAGCTGGATTTCGACACACCCGCACAACAACTCTATCCTGCTTTCTGCCAACGAGGGTAGACCGCTTGGTGGCCTGAGCACTTTTGTGATTACAGATCGCAAGAATGGTGTCATCAAGAGGGTCAGCAATTCCAGCAGCTTTGGTGATACTCCCGCGTATATGGCTGCACTATCCAGTGTCAGACAAGTCGGAGTTATGGATGTGAGTTAATTAACTCAGTTTTATCTGTTTTCATTACTAACCGGCGTTCGTGACAGTATTTCAGCGGAAATGGGGCATTTATTCCTTTGGGAAAGGATCTCCTCACCCTCGACGCGGCGAACGCTCAGAAAATCACATTTGATGCAAATGTCTCTCATCCTCATCAGGTAGTCGAACACGGCGACGAGGTTTTGGTCCCAGACCTAGTGAGTAGCATGAGACACAATACATGACACCCCAATAACCTTATTTGTTTCCCTCATAGGGAGCCGATAAGATTTGGCGCCTTAAGCAACAGCCTAGACAAGGCCGGATACCCAACTGGCAAGTTCGCGGATTCATTCAGCAGCCAGCTGGTAGTGGGCCTCGTCATATCGTTGTCCATGACGGTACTTCCAAATATCTAGCCATCGGATGACCGCAGCTAACGAACTGAGTCTGCAGGCATTGTATACACGATTCACGAGACAGCGTCTACGCTCACTTCTCAACGCCTCCCACCCCTTGGTAGTGACACGCAGCCCAAGATAATCTCCAGCTTCTCGGTTCTCCCGCCGGGAGTGAATCAGTCGGCGTTTGGCGCCGCAGAGCTAGTTCTTGACGCAAAGAGGAAACTTATATATACCAGCAATAGGCATGTTCGATCTACTGCCTTAAACTGAAAATTTCCTCACCTCTCCGACGCTTCCAGGGACCAGTCGCCCTCAGGGCCTTCGGATCCACGAGGGGACGCTATCACCATTTTCAGCTTCGACCGCGACGGCAAACTCAAACCGACTAGCCAGGTGAGAATACAATCTCCGTCACTTGCGATTTCAACTTAACGTCTTGTACTTATAGATCTTTACTGGGCTGAACCGAGTTCGCGGTATGGCTCAAGGCGGTCCGGATAACATGTATATCGCAGCAGCTGGTCAGACAGGCGGCGGACTCGCTATATTTGAAAAGGACGGGAATACTCTCAAGAAGCGTGCTCGCCTAGCTGCTGGTCATATCGACCAGCCCGCCGGTTTTGTGTGGTTGTAACTTGATATGTATGCTACAGAGTAATGAGGCCAATAATCTAACTTATATTATTGCAACTTATGGATATAGTCGGCTGGCTGTCGTCGACGCACTTGTGTCGTGTTTTCGTTTTCTCCTTTTCTTTGTAGATCCATGATCTGTTGTTGCCTCCGGCACCGTTTCAGCCAGCGTAATAGCCGCATCCATAGTCACCCTAGCAATTCTATGAGGTACACCCTAATTGTTGCACCTTTTACTAATTAGGACGGACCAGCCAGACCCCTGGAGCTCTAACGAGCACACAGGAGCGTCACGGAGAGGCTGCTGAGTGCTTATGGTCATATGACCGGCGCTCGTGGTTCCCTTATTGACGCTCCTGAAGCTCACCCACCATCACGAGAACGCCGGCGGCGCGCTCTCGAGCGCTACCTAGCAAAATCGATTCTTGTTGAGCATGTGGTCCGCAGCTGTGTTTTTCAGCCGGGGTTTACCAATTGTTGACTCCCCATGTTGAAGTGGAAGTTCCGACGCATACAGCACAAAATTGTGTGGCCTTCGGGGATGTGCTTCACCTCTTCGTTACAAATCACGTCTTCACAAGACCGATCAAAGTGTGAGGTGATCGGTTGACTGACGATGGCCTATGCCGTGCTTCTTGATGATGAAAGATTGTGGCGTTGCACGTAGGCTGCCAAGACTGCACGTGACTGCGGGGCGTGTTCGCGCACTGCCATCACCTTCAAGTACAAAGGCTGCCGGTCAGCTCTACACTACACACTCATTTTCGTCAGCACAACATGGCCTCTAAGGTGTTCACTCTTCTCGTTGGAGCGTATGGTTCTTTTATATATAGCTGTCGATTCGACCCATCCTCAAAGGATATCTCGCTCATTGGTAAATCCGACTCTGGTCCAGACCCGAGTTGGATCTCGACACACCCGCTCAACAACTCTATCCTGCTTTCTACCAACGAGGAGAACCCGATCGGTGGCCTGAGCACTTTCATGATTACGGATCGCACCAATGGTGTTGTCGAGAGGATCAGCAACGCTAGCAGCTTTGGTGCCGATCCTGCGTACATAGCTGCCCTATCTAGTGCTAGACAAGTTACAGTTATGAATGTGAGCCAACTAGACTAGAGTTTTATCTGCCCCCATGACTGACCAGCGCCTGCATTAGTTTTCGAGCGGAAATGGCACGTTCATCCCTCTTGGAGAAGACCTCCTCACCCCCGACGAGCCACACGCTCAGAACATCACTTTCGATGCACCGGTTTCCAACCCCCACCAGGTAGTCGAAATTGGCGACGAGATTCTGATACCTGACCTAGTGAGCAACCTGGAATGCAACATGTGATACCTGAATAACCATTGTTTATTTCTTTTCTAACTAGGGTGCTGACAAGGTTTGGCGCCTCAAGCAAGAGCCTTCTACCGGGCAGGATCCGGTACCCAACTGGAAGGTTCGTGGATTCGTGCAGCAACCGGCTGGTAGTGGGCCTCGCCATATCGCCGTCCATGAAGGTACTATCAATCATCCAGCTTCTGAACCGCTAACTAATGAACGCGTGAAGGTATTCTATACACACTCCATGAAAAGGCGTCTACGCTCTCTTCCCAAACTCTCCCACCTTTGGATAGTGGCGTAGAGCCCAAGACAATCTCCACTTTCTCAGTCCTCCCACCTGGAGCAAACCAGTCGGCATTTGCCGCAGCAGAACTGGTTCTCGATGAGAAGAGGAAGCTTTTGTACGCTAGTAATAGGTAGGTTTCATCCATTATCTCAAGCTAAACTCCGCCTCACTTTCTTTGATACTGCTAGGGACCTGTCCCCCTCGCCCGACCCACGAGGAGACGCCATCGCCATCTTCAGTTTTGACTGCAGCGGTAACCTTAAACCAACTAGCCAGGTAAGCATGCTGTTTCTGTCACTTGCGGTTTTAACCTAATGTCCCGTATCTAAAGGTCTTTACTGGGCTGAACCGAATTCGTGCCATGGCTCATGGAGGCCCGGATAACGTGTATATCGCAGCGGCTGGCCAGGCTGGCGGAGGACTTGCGGTGTTTGAGAAAGTCAATCAAACCCTCGTGGACCGTGCTCGTCTATCTGCTGGAGATATCGACGAGCCCGCTAGTTTTGTGTGGTTGTAACTTGATGTATACATCACAGCGTAATAAATTAACTGATCTAATTTATATTGAAACTCATGAACACAGTTAGCTGGTCGCTGTGGCACTTGCACCGTGTTTTCGTTTTCTTTTTTTCTTCCCAGGCTCGGGATCTGCCGCCACCCCCTGCGCCGTTTCAGCCTGCTTAATGGCCTCATCCATAGCTGCCTTGGCTTTCTCCTTCTGCCGTTCTTTCTTTCCCTTTCTCTTCTTTGTCTTCGCATCGCCTTCATTGTTTGCATCCCAGCCTGACACTCCCCGTGCAGCTAGCGTGTTCCTAAACTCTTTCAGCTTTTCGGGTCGTCTTGGGTCGAACTTTTCTTTGCGGTACGGCGCAAGTCGTTTCAGCCCAACGTAAGAGTTGAGCTCTGCGTCGGTGGCCATGAGGATTTCAACCGGGGTTAAACCATGGGTCGTAGGATCGACTTTGGCGTAACGGAAGTGAGTGGGCATATCCCCAACCTGTTATCACAATGGTTGGTGTCTGTTTTGGACGCATTAAGATACATAGAGGGACGAACCATGTCATTGAAGTCTAGATCATAAACCTCGTCCATATATTCATCTAACTTGCGTTTCCGCATCTCTTCGGTGCCGTCCCACTCTTCCTCATCCTCGAGTACTGCGGGCTGTTCAACCTCCGCATCCATCTCGTCGGGATCCACCCCGACGTCCTCGGTTTCATCATCCTGCTTTTTCTTTTTCTTTTTCTTCTTTCCTGATTTGACAGAAGAATTTGCAGCCGGCTTGGAGGTGGAAGGCACGAGGTCGGTGATATCAATGTCGTTGTCCCACGTTGGTTTCTCGCCATCGTCCTAAAGCAAGTAGTCGAACAAAGCGCACAAGAATTCCAGAGCGTTATGACATACCTCGTAATCCCCTTCTTCGGCATACAGCAAGCGCATCTGTTCGTCGTGCTTGTCGGGGTCCCAGTCTGCGTCAAAATCTAACTCTCCCAACGCACCCCAATCCTCGCCTTCCTCGTACTCGTCACTATCATTACCTCCATCTTTAGCCCTTTCTTTCCCTTTGCTTTCGCCGGCCTTTGGCTTGCCCAGTCCACCTTCAGCTCGAACCTGATCCAACTTCTCTCTGACCTCCCGTAGTTTGAGCGCTTTGAGACGTTTAACCTCCTCTCGCTTGGCAAGTATCTTTTCCTCCTTGCGCGCCTTCTTCTTCTCTCGTGCCTCTTTACGGGATGTATCAGTTCGCCGAACGGTGGGAACGGAACGAGGGTGTGTGGTAATAATGTGAGCATCTCTGGTTGTTTGGGGGTAGCAGGAGGGGCATAATCAGTTATTTTAAGTACTGTGAATGAGACAATGGTAACTTACGGTTCCTCGAACCGAAAATTGTAGGTACTCTCGAAGCGGTCGGCGATTTCATCGAATTCGTCTTCATCTAGACCGTTATCCTCCGAGTCCTCAATTTGGTTCTTGTTCTCCTGGACCTCTAGCTTGGTATCAGGCCCAACTACTTCACGATACGTCGGCAGTCGCTTTTCGGATTTGTCAATCCAGCCCCGGTTGAGGATATAGCTAGTACAGGTGAATGAGTACCACACGGATATAGAGAGGAATTTCGCTTACTTCATAAGGAATTCCTGATCTGTCTCTTCCTTCCGCTCCTTTCGCCTGCCTTTCTTCTTCCCTTCTGGCTTGCTAACCCCATTCTCCGCGCTCGCAGTGTTCTCCGTACCATCCTCAACCTTGATATCTGCCTTCTCGACCCACATGAGCCCACTCAAATCCTCTCCAACCTCCCGTTGCAGAAAGTCCTTGTACTCTTCCTGCCTCAATTCGGCCTCGTCCCGTACACCCTCACGCAGTGTAAGTAGACCATCCTCGTCCTCGTCCTCTTTGACAGCGTTATGAAAAGCAGAAATAGTTTCGCCTCGAAGTGCTTCTTGTTCCTGAGCGTGCGTGAGCGGAGCAGGGGTTGGGGACGTGGGTCGGGAGGAAGACTCGAGGAGTGCTGTAAGGTTTTGTTGTTTGATAGTGAGAGGTTTGGACTATGACGGAATTGTTCGTCAGAACATCTTTATTATTATCTCAAAGACACATACTTTGTCTTTAGTTGGACGGTTCAGAACTGGGGCTTTCCCCTGCGTCTTCCTTGCTTCCTCTGAGTAAAATATTCATTGCCCAAATACCTCCCTGGATATCACATAGTGCTCACCACTAAACACCCCAACATTCGAGTCGTAAATTTCGGGGTCTTTCCGCCTGATCTTAGCCAAAGTTCGGAGTAACGCAGCATCCACAGCAGGAGTTAGCTCCTCGCCGTATTCATCCTCGCTCTCGTCAGACTCTGAATCCTCTTCGTCTTCCTCTTCAAAGTCCGATCCGTATTTCTCCTTGACTATGTTAGTTAGACCAATTCTATACATGCATGCAGTTGTAAGACAACGGGCATACGTTTGGCTAATTCCTCTCGTTCTTTTCGGTACTCGAACGCCTTGGCGTAGTGCTCATTGATTGTGAGCTGGTGGATACCTTCCTGGTCAGTGTTGCTGGATTCGTCGTCAGAGAGCATGATATTGGGATCAACGAGGCTTTCTCGACGGAATTTGAGTCTGGGAGCGTAGCATGAATGTGGTTAAGCGTCAAATAATTTGGTTGGTCACGTGAATCCTTGTGCAACTATGGCAAATACCGTGAAGCCCTAAGGCGAATGAATTATGTAGTAGTACTTAGATATCTCAAGTAATTAGGATTTGAGTATTACAATTATGTGCCAGAATCACTTGTTAAAACATTATTGCTCTCGGATTTGGAGCCTAATCTCCTCTTCTTTTGGCGACCTTCGTCCTCTTTCGCCCGCTCCCTCGCTTCCCCTACCTCTCTCTTTCGTTTCTCCTTCGCTGC
Source organism: Ceratobasidium sp. 428 (assembly GCA_019623705.1). Taxonomy (NCBI): domain Eukaryota; kingdom Fungi; phylum Basidiomycota; class Agaricomycetes; order Cantharellales; family Ceratobasidiaceae; genus Ceratobasidium; species Ceratobasidium sp. 428. The sequence goes on along the minus strand of WSTJ01001665.1, from coordinate 4,496 downwards.
TTTCATATCCTTTGGTGCCGTTGTCTTGAGCTGTTTCACGTGAGTCACGACTAAAGCCTTTGGTTCTTGGTTGATGTTAGAAGGTGGAGCAAGCCAAGTCTCCCGTAAGATTGGTAAAGCTGAAAGTAGCGGCTCTAATCTCTCCAGTCCAGGGGCCTCCGCCTGGAAATAAGAGAGTTAAACGAATAGAATGATATGTTAATAATGTCGTTTTTACTCACGTCAAGTGCCATAACTGCAACTCTCCTCAATCCAGTGACCTCAGCGAGTGAATGTTCTGCTCCCATGGGAAGAACGACGAGCTTCACAAATTCTTTATCGGCGGAGTCCGTAGGAAGTGAAGAGTTACAAGTCGCAACAAGGATAGGCAGGTGTGCAATCAAGAGTGGTGGATCGATATCTGAGCGGCACACAAGAACGGCTCGAGGTCTAGGTCTAGGCGTCGGGCGAACCTCGTGAGCCAGAGTCGGTTTGGTGAGAGATTCAAGCCGTTTAGTCACTTCATTGATACCAAATGTACAGTGCTTGAGAAGTGGAGGAATTAATATGGCAGCCAACGCTGAAGATGTCTGCAGGGCAGACTCAGTAGTTGGTTCGTGTCCAGCGTTAGTTCGGCTGTCTCCTGTAGCAGCTTGAGCAGAAGACGGACTAGCTCCAGAGGTCTCCTCGGGCGTTGAGTTATGTGAAAGCTTGGACCGCTTCGCATCAGAAATGTTGTCGTCATCTCGTAATCGTTTCTTGGGGTTTTTGGAAGGTGGGGCTAATGTTTTCGAGGTTTGGGTCGACTGCACTTTCGCCTGACGCTTAGCTAATGCGGCCTCAGTCTTGCGTTTTCGACTGGCAGCTTGTCGAGCGAGATGATACTCGGCCACTTCAGGAAGAAGATCGGCGAGGCACGCTAATATAGAGTTTTGAACGTTCAAAGGTGTTGCTGGCCTGAGAGCCTACGTTAAACGGCATTTTAACTATTTAAATAAATTCAAACGCACCATTTCACCTGGTAAGGATTCTCTAAAACCGGCTTGTAGACTACACGGCGTTCATCAGATTCCTTGCTCTTTCCTTTTGCCAACGCAGCATTTGCACGATTTGAAGGCTGAGTATGAACCCTAGCATCTCGAGATCCAATAGCCACAGACATGTTTCGAGATCTTGGACAAAGTCGAGTTCAGCGCGGAGAAATTGGCAAAAGCTATGCTGACGGCATCCGTATTGGTACTTGGCAGGACCTTACTCAAAGGAACCCAAACACAGCCCCTCAAGCGCCTTTGTTCTCGCCACCAACCACCCCAAAGCGGCCCGACGATCGCGCCGCTGTCGGAGGAAGAGAAGTCACTTTTAGGGTGTCCACAGTGCCCATTGTATCAATCATGCTGCCTATACCCCGTTACCGAGCTCTAGACCAGCGTCATATACGTACCATGAGTGAAAGGAGTATCACGAACATTCGACAGATCCTAGGCGTATAAATATGAGTAGTCGAAGACAGCGAAGAAACCATCTCACTCTCGTCTTTTCTCTTCCGTTTTCTCTTTACGGCCACGTTTGATACTTTCTTTTCACGTTCTACGTTTCAAGCCTCGTTAACTTTTTTCTACTTTCTACTCCTTGAATACTTTCACTACCGAGGCTCTTTAACTCAACCAGCGCCAGCCGCTTTGGAATAATCACATTCTGATACTACTTACAACCAACTTCACAACTACCACTCGTTAAATCACATTCAACACCCTCAACATGATCGCGGGAATTTCAAAGCTCATCACCTTGCATCTTTTCCCCTTGCTCTCAATTACTTCTATTATCCTACTTTATATTGCCTATTTTGCTCCGGTAACCTCTCTCCATACCGAAGTATCACTGGTATCGATCACTCCGGCGATCACCATGGTGGCTCTCAACGCACGGTCGCACTCGGAAGAAGACCTACGAGAACTCTTTGGTGGCAAAGTGGTTCCTCGGGCAGCCATAGCTGAGCACGCCCTTGCCAAGCGAGCAGCTCAGGCTGTTGATGGGCCCAGTGTCTTTATGGGTCTTCTCGGTGAGCAAAGATTATCCTAAAACGTAGCATACACCCAACTGATTGGTATTGATCTAGGTTCTTGCGCTCGAACCTCAAACTCTGCTCCTACCCACTGCACCCAAGAGACACTGATGCCGACTTATGGTAAGAATTTGCTATCAGTACTACTGCGCTCGACACAGTACTAATCCAAACACCACATCAGACCTTTCTGCACTTCCTGAGAATCACCCGCGCTTTCTCTCCAACGCTACCTCCACCGGCCCTCAGTTCCTGCTCGCTTCGGTCATTTTCCTTACACTCTTCTTGATCCTGCATCTTCTGTTCTCTCTTCCTGAGCGTCTGCCAACGACTCCTGCAGGCATTGTCAAGCTCGCAAAACACTCTCTAGCCATTCGCATGTCTGCGTGGCTCGGCGTTTTGGGCTTGACGATGGGCTTGTGCACCGTGATCGTGTTGCGAATCTGGATTGGGAAGGCCGTTGAGGACTTCAACCAAGGCATCATTGATATGGGAAAGAATGCCCCGAAGCTGGTTGCAAATGTCCAGAATGGATTCACCAGTGAGTCGCTAAAGGGATCGCCAAAAGCGGTAGTAGCTAACGCGTTATTTAGTGATGTGGGTTGCATATGCCTTCGCGGCTCCCTCAATCATCTGTGCTTTGTTCCAAGTACAGTTTGCCGCCGCTGCAGGCAAGGCTTGAAAGCACTCTTTGAGTGAGGCTAGAAACCTCCATACGATTTCCCTTCGTTGCGATCACGGACATTTTACACTAGATATCCTTTAATTTTTGTATCATTTAGTGGCCAAACAAATATATCTCAGTACGCTGGAAGAAACACCATGGCAGCTCAAGCTGACGTATCAGTTGGGGTTGTTTTTTGTTTGGAGTCTCGTGTACGTTCCAGTCGGGGTGTGGCTATAACCTGATGCCAAGGTCTTAGCCGCCCGCCAATTTCCGATGGCCCCAAAAGGTTGGCGACCACCACGTTCTTTTGGCCCGGAAAATATTCCTCCGTAATTCAGTCCGACACAACGCACCCATTCACTGCCATGGCGCACGTCAACAACTAGGCACGACGGCGCTCCGTTGGCTTTTCGACTCTTATAATTGTCATAGCACGACTCAACTCCTTGGCTACGATCTAGAGGTCACTAAGTCTGTGCCACAGTCTCGACTCCTGCGAACAAGGTCGGATAGAATCATGAGCGTGGGCAGCATCGAGGACCGAGTAGGCTTTCTCCGCTGTCGCTGGTCCGTCCGAGCGTGAAACGCACCTCTCGTTTTATTCAATTTATGTTCCTTGGCTTGTCGGTTCTAGCTCTGGCTGTGTCTCAACTATAAAGCTAAGACGACTCGCCGCTGTGTGTACCACTCTGCTCCAGCTGTCTCGCCCCAACACCTTGTCTCTCGTTTGACTGGATATCCCCATCATGAGGCTCACTCTTTTGACCTCTGTCGTTTCTATCTGTGCTACAGTCGCGTCGGCGACTCGGGTTATGTATCGACCTGACAACTTTCAATCCAAGTATACTCCAAACTCCAAGTTTCATATACAGCGGTATCGTCCGCCTCCCGCCTGTAGCTTTGGCAAGGGAGGAAAGGTCAATATAGCGTACTTTACCAGTTGGTAAGTACAAAATCCCTGTTTGCTTTGATACCGTGCTCACTCCTATGGTGGGGTAGGGGGATCTATGGCCGTGGCTACAGTTAGCTATTTTACCGACAAGGGACTCACTCATAATTCTGACCTTTCACAAACTCGCCAGCTCCTCGTGGCATCGATACATCGACCCTTACCCATATTAATTATGCGTGGGTAGTTTTGTTTATCATGAGTTCCGTGGCTCAACCGTCTCCTGTAGCTTTGCTGATACGGACCCAGCGACTGGCAAGGCATTCCTAACTGACCTTTGGGCAGACCAACAGATCACTTGTATGTCCGGATAATTCAAGCAGTGATTTTATGCTGACGCGTATCTCTTAGATCCCGGCGATGACAATTCGGCGCCTGGAAATAATCTCTACGTGCGTACTACGATAAAATCATAGGTAGTACCAGAGCTCAAATTTAAATACTTACCGATTCGGACACAGGGTAACCTCAAGCAATTTTACCTTCTCAAAAAGCGGAACCGCAATTTGAAAGTTTTGCTTTCGATTGGAGGTTGGACGTACTCTCAGGCTGGCCATTTCGATTTTGCGGCCGACCCGGCCAAACGTACAACGTTTTGCCAGTCCGCGATCCAGCTCATGGAAGACAATGGATTAGATGGCTTGTATGTAACTCGAAGTGTTTGTCCCCGTATTCGCACGATTCACGTTCTACATTTCTAGGGATATCGATTGGGAATATCCTACTGCAGTTCAAGGCTCTTATTTCGTTTCTTTGCTGAAGGAGTTGCGGGCTGGTCTCGATGCCCATGCCAAGAAGAAGGGCGACAAAATACCATACGAACTTTCAGTAAGCAT
>WSTJ01001664.1:0-11420 GCA_019623705.1 Ceratobasidium sp. 428 | reverse complement strand
GCGTTGAGTGAAAGCGGATCGCTAGAACTTCCTCCTGACCTGAAGCACATTAAGTGCGTATTCTTGTACATTCATTACTACACGTATTTACGAACGGATGTGCTTGATGGCAGTAATAAATCTCGTGTTTCTTCATTCATCTGTTTGAGTGATACCGCACCTGAAGGGCTACTTCACTCCTTACATCGACACTTTCCCGCCGCAAGTCAGGTGAGCGTTCGTTCTTCCTAACATCCGCCAACTCTTTGACGCCATATAGTTAGGCTTAGTTGCAGGTTCAACTCCATTTATCACCGGGCGACCAGTTACATTATTTCAAGGCCCAATATCTATGGGGACGGCGCGGTCGGCCTTGCGCTGTTAGATCAAAGCACTCAACGGAGCGAAATCGTGTTCGACAACCTGCGGGCAATATCCTCAGTACTTACGGTGACGCAGTAACCATCCCTCCAACCTACTCGCAGAAAGCCGTTAATTGTTTTTATAACAGAGCTCAAACGAATATGGTGGAGACATTAGATCACGGCAATCCGGTTCAACTTCTCCTGTCTGCAATGAATTCCCAAGGCTCGATGAACAAGGAGCAAGACGTTTATCTCGGCACTGTTGATACTACCGCGACCCCGAGCCCATTAACAAACAAGTCCGCATCTAAGTATAGCCGGTTATATAAAATTACTGCTGGCGGACCTACTCGTGGTACAATACTGTTGGACACTGTCGAAGGCCCACAGGCTGGGGCAAAGGTCCAGGTGAGCACATAACCCAGTATCCGTCTAATAACACTTAACATTCTGAGTCACGCCTCTTACACAAGTTTGTTATCGGGGAGCAGTCTCAAAGGCCTTCGACGTTTTCACCCCAGGATCATACGGCTCCAACAATCGTGTTCAACGCCATTTCGGATTCTGGTATTAACATCGTCTCCACCGACACCGAAGTTAAAGAGTTCGAAAACTTGTTTTTGGGTACATCTGAAAACGGCTTCGTGGCGAAGCCCCCAAGCGCCGGCGTATCGGAACGTCCTTGGGTCTGTAATATCCCAGGGGCACGGTACAAGGTACAGTGGTATAATTCGTAACTCGCAGCATGTATGCACTAGGAATAAATAATGCAACGACCAAAATCTTAGTGAATAAACTAGCTTTATGAGTGAGCGGCCCGCACGCCGTTGGAATATGAATGGTTGTTTCACAACGGGTAAATCCGAGCTAACGACTCTGACATCATCAGCCTCTAGAAGTAAGGGCGTGTTTTGAGGCGCCACATCTTGACGTAGCCACTCTTTACCGTCCACCACAAGCCTCTTCTCCTCACCCCCCTCGCTGCTCGTTCACTACCGGTAAGTGTATAACTTTTGTTGAACATCCTAATAATCTTGCCTCGCTATAGTTCCAAATGCCTTCTAGCGCTCTCGAAGATGCCCGACACCATCGAATGATGGCGTTTCGACAACTCGCCAACCTCGACTTCGCAAACCAGCTAAAGGTTTTCGCGACAAACGGCTGCTCATATAGCAGGGTTACGCTGTTGAATGGAGAGGTCATCGTTCCAGGAGATTGGTACGCACTTCGGGGTTATACTGTGTCTACTTACTGATTGTTTCTGCAGTGTCGAAGTTGATGGAAGTGAAGATTTCTCCAAGACCTCCGAGCCCGGTGAAAAGTGGATCGCAGAGGTCTGCGAAATTAAAGCAGAAACCAAGTTGACTATCAGTCGCAAGGTAAAGTCCTACTTGATTCGACCTCCCATATTCGATCTGATCTCCGTTTTCCGTTTTCAGCGCTGGCTGAAATGCCGTTGGTTTTATACCGAAAAGAGTAAGTCTTTTCACCGCTCCGACATAATCGTACCTCGACCATTTAATACATTCCCTCGTTGCCTCGTTCGTGCCCTGACTGCTATGTGCGTTCATTTTCAGACCTCCAAAAGATCGAACCAAAAGTCGGGAATCTGTAAGCAAGGGTCTCCACCGCCGCCTCCCAACGATCACAGGTCTAAATTTCCATCTAGCTCTAGCTGTGATTTCGGCAAGAATGAACTCGTGCTATCAAATCACGAGCAGATACTTTCAGCCGAAAGTATCTTACGCAAAACTCGGGTCAAATTTTTTGATGAGTTTTCGACGGATGCCGACCAACAGGTACATATTGGTCAACACGAGCTATGGTATCGGTAAGTAAAGCCCTGAGCTATAAAATTAATCCAACTATATGCTGACAAGACCGTCGGTTAATTCTGATTCAGATACGCGCTACGCACAGGGAAAGCGGCGACCGATAATCGGCTCGTTCTCCACGGCAAGATAAAGGTGAGTACTGAGCTGTCTATACATCTATGCAAATAACGCGTTTATTCCAGCTTCCACCCGCCCGATGTGGAGTTCCGAAATGTAGTAAACGGTACAATCCTACGCGGGATACCCAACGATTCTGCCCACGTGAGGGTTGTCGCGTGTGGTACCACACGCAATGTCTCGAAAACGTACTCTTCCGGAAGAGTAAAACCAAGTATTTCCTTACTCGCCTAGGCAGCATGCTAAAGGGCTTACCGGAATTCGACGATGTTCCGGAGGAGTTCTTGAACGAGCTAGAGAAAGACGCTGGCGCTGGATTGACCTCTGGCGCTATATGGTGCGCTAAGTCCCCGATTAGCCGTGGTTGCGACGATGGGATTGTCGGGAATCAAGAAAAGGTGCGCAAAGCGCGTGATCTCGTCAAAGAGATCTGGGACTGCCGGGGGTCAGAGATTTGGCTCAGCGACGAAGATATCGCGCCGTTCGCTGAGTATATGTCAAAACCTATTCAGCCCATTTTTGGGTGTATGCGTTGTGGGTTCGCTATCTGACTATGTTTTGCCCGCCATTGAACATAAGATGATCTTGCAATTATCTACATGTTGTTTTCTTCTCATTCGGTTTCCTTGATCTTGATTTTGTTTTTTGTTTTTTTACCCTGGTTCATACTCAATGTTTTGCACAATTTGAGTCTTTGTCTTTCGCTTTCGCACTTCGCTATCCTGTAAACACTGCTATGTTACTTTGAGTTTCACGATATGAACAGTTTCCTCTAGCTATAGCTTCTCCATTGCAAGCATATGGGGGGGGGGGGGGGAAACAGGGCTTCTCGGTGCATATGAATAAGATAGACCCATGTAACGGTGCTCGGTCTTTGATCTGAGGTCAATTATAGTCCATTCTCAAGGCAATGGTCGCCAGGAAGTACACATTGAACTGATAAGTCACATACATAGCTAGCTTCTCCATTACCAAACGCGCAAAAGAAAGCGTATGTACAAGAAGCTTCTTAAACACCATCTTCCTCTCGCATCAATCAAATCAAGAACAGCGACTACACACAAAGCCAAAAAGAAAAAGCAAGGGCCTGGATCGAGATATAAATATTCAAATCCACTTGCCAGCCTTGGCAGCACCGACGATGCGAGTCTTGAGCACACGCCGCTTCTCGAAGCTCTTGACGACCTCGATCGCGCGCTTGTACAGGTCCTCGGCGAGCGCAGCGTCGGCTTCTTCGAGCGAGACGTCCTCGGAGCGGGTGTTCTTCTTGTTAGATTGAAACCAGTGTCAGCATGCGCCGTAATAAAACTGAAGAGGAAGTAGAACCGACCTTGGTAGCAGCGCCAGCCTTCGCAGGAGCAGCAGGAGTAGTACTATTCCCACCAGCTCCACCAGCCTCAGCGTTCGTCACCGCCGCGCAGCCTCCAAACGGTCCGGCACGAGCGGCGTTTCGGCACCGGACGATGCACGCGTCGCCGTTCGGTCCTCCAGAGCAGGCCGCGCCACTAATCACCAAGCTCATTAGTCACGAGAAGAAGGGAAGACAGAGACGCGAAATACGTACGCAGGCATCTGGGCAACGAGCGGGAAGTCCTGTGCCTTTGCGTTCGAGCGCGAGTTGGTGCCTGGGACGTTTGTGATGACCTTCATGGCGACGAAGTTCTGACCCGTGGCGTCGGTGGAGACGTCGCATGTGTAAGGGCTGGATGTATGCGCGTGAATACGGATAGCAGGTGAGGAGAATGAAGATAGGACTCACCCAGCGCCGTCACCGTTGACCTGGTGGACAGTCATCTCGACTGTGCCGTCGGGGTTTGCAGCGGGAAGTCCGGCGGATGCGGCGGCTGAAAAGGGAAAACGCGTAAGTTATGACGCTGTAATGAAAAAGTGAAGCTTATGCACCTTCCATCTGAGAGTCCATGTCGTTCACGCCACCAGCGAGGGTACGGCCGCATGGACCAGCATCGCCCTTCGCGATCTCTCGATCACGAATGATCGAGGAGTCCGTCTATGTATCCCACAAAACGTCAACAACAAGCTTCTAATCACAATCAATTCAGGAAGGCGAAAGCGTACCTGGAACGGATTGCGACGAGTGCCGTCACGAGGAGTAGTCTCGACTACACCGAACGCTTGACCGTCCACCCCGTTCGAGCCGGCGACGCGGGTGATGACACCGTGCGCGGAGACGGAGGAGATGGCGCTGAGCGCGAAGAGGACAGAGATGAGGGTGGACTTGGCGAACATGTTTGAGAGACTCGTGTGCGAAGAAGTGAACCGGTCACTGAACTGTAAGGTAAACAAGTTAGTGGGGAGAATATATAGGTAAAGGGCGGAGAGAGATACACCTAGATATGAAATAAAAAGAAGGCAAAGAAATAAAACTGCACTGCAGTGGAAGAAAGCTTGCGCTGAGTAGGAGAGGACTACCGGAGTGAAGAGTAAGTAAGAACCAGCCATAGTTTTTATACCAGCTCGAGCGGGCTTTCCGCCATTATTTGTGAGAAGACATACTGCAACTACTTCCGCCCAGTTCGGGCAGTGCACGGGTCACTAAGAGACATCCATGGTTTACGTATGCTCTATACTCTATCACACACCTAGAGGATGCGATTCAATGTGCACACAAAGGCGGGAGTAGTACCGCCACATCTCAGAAGCATCGGATCGTGGCAACTGATCGCGACCGGGAGTATTCTCGATCCCGATCGTCCAATGGTGTCGCACGGAGCCATGTAGAACAACTATGTCGTTGGTTATTCTGTGTTAACCTGCACTATGTAATTTTAATCCAACGCCATTAATGATCTCGCTTATGCTCGTCAAGGCCAGTACCCTCGGATATAGAACCGCTCAACATTGAATCGACGGATTCGGGCGTCTTTATTTGTTGATGTGGCCCTGGCTGCTTAGGCCCGCCGGCAACAGCTCTAGAACTTTCACGTGTACGCGCTTTAAGTATGGGGATCCTGCAAGCGCTTCATGTTTCTGTTCATGAACTACAGCTCGATCCGTTCGTTTGAGCATAATAGGGCGACTTGCCAAGTTAGGGGATGCATGCTCAGACAAAGCGTCATTCAGCCGGGCAAATCGTTTCCCCAGTTGAGTGATGATAGAAATAGCTGCCAAGTCCAGAGATTACTCCTCAATTACAGCGGTTTGCAAAAGTTCTTTCTGGGCAGGGTTTCAAGCGCTATGAGTCGGAAACAAACTCGAAGGAGGTCGAGGGGAGAAAAACATGTGTCGTGCAACGCCATGTATCTTATAAACAGATATATGCATTGTGTGTGAATTACGCGAAAAGCATGTTCTGATTTATATACATATCGTGGCAAAACATGGAGGTTAAAAAACGCTGCCTCAAAGACAAATTTGCGTTTTCCGTAGCGATTTCAGACTAGGCATATATCGACTTATCTTAGCGTCACAGTGCCGCGCTATGCGCGCTTTTCTCGCTTCAACCTCACTCGGATTTGCTTCCGGCTCGAGTGCTTGAAACTCCGCCCGTAAGCACTCTTGTACGGTAAACGTTCGGTTTAATTTGATAAACATGGGCGAATAGCTTGAATCAAAAAACTTCCATACATGTAATCTCCAAGGCGGTTAATTTGTGAGAATTTGGATCTTTTATGATTGGTTCGGTACCAATAAACGATGGCCAGTCCGCACCTAGAATGTAGCTTGGGCCAAACGCTTCCCAAAACAGAGCAGTCGAGCTTTCCAACTTTTTGTACAGTATCACAACACGAAATACCCAAATGCCCGAGCCTTCAGAGACGCTCAGTGGTGCTACGGCCTGGTATTCAGCTTGGCGTGGGAAGCGAAGTGCAACATGTGTATGGGGTCCAGAATTCACCCGGCTCGTGAACCAACTATGTGCAACAGAGATTTTGTGTGTATACCGTACATAATTGAAATGAATGACTCACCCTAGGAAATGCGGGATGGGGTAGGGCTCGGGAAGAAGCTTTGATAGTAGACTCGATAGATAGTGATGGACCTGGTCGAGAGGAACAGCTACGGAATTCCCCGGCACAAGCGTTGTCGTTGATAGTAGGTCAGCATCAGCTTTTGAACATGAGCGATCCAGCGGAGTAGATGAGAGCGGTGTATTAGTTACTGGTGGCTCAGATGAACTATACTTTAGAGTCATTGAGGTGCCGACTGCGTGCATTGAAAGTACCTACATACCGTCCCAGAAAAGTCCAGTGAAGGTGCGTCCCCCAGCGTGGATCCTCCCAGCATCTGTCACGGTTATATCCCAAGATATAGATTGGATGTAGTCTTTAGACGCGCCTGTCGCTCGTGGATAGAGCATTGCGAGCTCCCAGGAACGATTCAGCTGGATCTGGATTTTGATATCCTTGCCGGGAAATATTAAGCCTGAAGCGGACGGCCTGAAGTAGATAATTGTTTTCCTTGTGCTCAGGCTCAAGTCAAAAGTTGTTGCATCTGTTGCACCACATTGACCGAGCGTCATTGTATCCTGCAGCACTTTACCGCAGAGATCAAGCCTTTGTAGTTCGGCCGGTATACCATACTCGGTCTCCATACAGTGCTTGAGGTCCCCAATTGTAGTTGAGCTCAGTAGATTGTACAGCTCGAGACGCATTTGAGACGCCGTGAGGGCGGACATGGACATGAATTCAGAGGAGCCAGTTGACGTGGCAGTGAGTGTGCCAATCGCTTGGGAAGTCTCGACCTGCTCCTGAGTGTCTGGAAACCCTGCTAGTAATTTTATTTGTTAACAACATTAATAGAGCAGACATTGAACAATCGGGGCCGATTTCGTACCTTCAGCCTCCGCTTTCGTATCATCGCCGGTGTCACTAGGATTTTCAAGCGTGATTTCCACATCCTTCACCCAACCAACAAATTCTGGCCAGATATCTTCACTGATCTGCACCAGCGCGTCGCCATACTCTGGTACTGTGGCAGATACAAAAATGTCCTGAACACTAGCCAATCGTAGTTTGGGTATTGATTTTTGTAGGAACTCAATCGTGGCCTGTAGATTGAGATATTAGTTAATTTGCTTGAGATTGGTCATCCAAGCTTCAAATACTCGGTAGTCCGTCTCTCGCTTGATCGCCACAGCCCGGCCTTGGTACTTGGCAATATAGAAAGGTGCACTAGATGCATCTGGGTGGGTTAGATTGTTCGACATCAAGCTAAGACCACGTAGTGGCTATTAGACGTAATCGTCAACCCGACGAATAGCACGTGGGTGGCTTTGACAAAAATCCAAGATCTGCGCACCGCCACATTAAGGCGCCCTGAGTCAACGTAGTTGGCTCTTCAATTGACAGACGAACACGCAGCGAATTTCCAAGGTGTATGCGGAAGAGAGTTGAAATACACAGTGCCACCGTGTTTAGTCTCCTCGTAACAAGCGAAAACACCTTCTGACGTCTGGTATGTGCAGCTCACTTCGATCAGGAGTGCGGTATAGACATAGTTTACCCAACTGACATAAGAATGGCGACTGTCATTGAATGAATTAGTACGCCTAGAAAGTAGTGTGAGAAGTTGGTAGATTTGACTAAGTGTCAGCGCTATAGCATATGCGAATCGGTGCCAGAGAATGTCATTCTGGATATAAAAGGAAGGGTTAGTACGTTCAAATCTACCTGAGACAACACCTATTTAACAGCCGATACAACACTTGATGAGAGTGCAGATCTAGAGCTTAGCCATTACGGGAAACCACTCAGCATTGAATTCAAACAAGGGCACAGCTCTGACCCCTCTCAGTTTGTAGGTAAAAACACAGAATCAGTAGGATCAGATATTCTCGTATACTTATTCTATCTCCACTGTTGGCGTGGCGCGGTGGTAGCGCAGGAAGCGTCAAAACTATATCGTATCACAACAAAACTGCAATTCTAAGTAAGGAGGAAGAAGTATCTAAACTCTCCTGTCACCGATTAAGGACTAAGTCACAAATTCTCCTCATCCAAGTCTGTTGAACAGGACCATACCAAGGATTCTCCCGATGTCTGTCTGTAGTCCGAATGCAGATTCTAGGCGAGCGGAACGTTTTGTATAGTAAGCGCCGAGGGTCAAAACTTCAATGGGTTAGCTATAGTAAATGCGCAACATTTGCATCGAATTCATACAGAAAACTATCTCGTGAGCTAGAGAGACTCTTCTCAGGCTCAGCTAAGCGAAGAGAAGGGCCAGAAGTGGCTCAACTAGTAGTAATGAAACGTGAGTTAGAGCCCAGTCGAAACACTACTTAAGCTCCAGTTTCGCTAACCGTGAAGCCTCCTAATGATATATCCTATAACTGAGGATCCTTATCAAAGCCCCATAATTCGACGGTTTTTAGAGCATACAATGAGAATCAGCATACCCTTCAGACCCGGCGCTCTGAGCTGAAGCATAGGCAATCCCCGAAAACAGCGTCACTTCGAAGCACACAATCAAAGGATGAAACGCAATAGCCTCTCCATTATCAAGCACATAAAAGAGGTATGTGCAACAAAAAAAGCTTTCTGAAAAACTCCATCTTCTCGTACGAAGGCAAACATCAAGAACAGCGACAGCACACACACAGAATCAAAAGACTAAATAAAGCAAAAAGTGAAAACAAGACCTGGAACCAAAAGCCTAGCGATTTAGATCCATTTGCCAGCCTTGGCAGCGCCGACGATGCGAGTTTTGAGCACACGCCTCTTCTCGAACGACTTGACAACCTCGATCGCACGCTTGTACAGGTCCTCGGCGAGCGCGGCGTCGGCTTCTTCCAGCGAGACGTCTTCGGAGCGGGTGTTCTTCTTGTTAGACTAAAACAACGTTAGTATGCACCGTAATGAAACTCAAGAGGAGATAGAACCAACCTTGGTAGCAGCACCAGCCTTCGCAGGAGCGGCAGCAGGAGCAGTGGTGTTCCCACCAGCTCCACCAGCCTCAGCGTTCGTCACAGCCGCGCAGCCTCCAAATGGTCCAGCACGAGCGGCGTTACGGCACCGGACAATGCACGCGTCGCCGTTCGGTCCTCCAGAGCAGGCAGCGCCACTAATAAACCAACTCATTAGTTACGAGAACAAGGAAAAGAAGGAGATGCTGAACGCGTACGCGGGCATCTGGGCAACGAGCGGGAAGTCCTGTGCCTTGGCGTTCGAGCGCGAGTTGGTGCCTGGGACGTTGGTGATGACCTTCATGGCGACGAAGTTTTGGCCGGTGGCGTCGGTGGAGACGTCGCATGTGTAAGGGCTGGATGTATGCGTGTAAATATAGAGGATAGGGGGGAGACAGCGAAGATGCCTACCCAGCGCCGTCACCGTTGACCTGGTGGACAGTCATCTCGACTGTGCCGTCGGGGTTCGCAGCGGGAAGACCGGCGGATGCGGCGGCTGAAAGTGAAACACCCGTAAGTTCTGATGAAGTTGGAATGGAGAAGTGAAGCTTATGTACCTTCCATCTGAGAGGCCATGTCGTTCACGCCGCCAGCGAGGGTACGACCGCACGGACCAGCATCGCCCTTTGCGATCTCTCGGTCACGAATGATCGAAGAGTCCGTCTACATATCCATCGAATAATCAACACCCAGCTTCTAATCACAATCTCCCACAAAAAGACGAAGGCGTACCTGGAACGGATTGCGACGGGTCCCATCACGAGGAGTGGTTTCGACTACACCGAACGCCTGACCGTCGACCCCGTTCGAGCCGGCGACGCGAGTGATGACGCCGTGCGCGGAGACGGATGAGATGGCGCTGAGCGCGAAGAGGACGGAGATGAGGGTGGACTTGGCGAACATGTTTGAGAGAGTGTGTGGAAAAAGTGAACCGGTCACTGAACTGTATCGCAAAAAAAATTGGTTGGTGAGGGAGAATAGGTGAAGGGCGGAGAGACGAACCTAGATGTGAAGTAAAGAGAAGACAAAGAAGTAAAACTGCACTGCAGTGGAAGAAAGCTTGCGCTGAGTAGGAGAGGACTACCGGAGTGAAGAACAACCACCAGCTCAACGCCAGCCTTTATACCATCCTACTCGAGCACCCGCCACATCATTTCCTCCGAGGCATAATTTTCTCCCTAGACACAGGGCAGTGTAGCGGATCACCAAGAGACATTCACATTCGAGCAAAGTGCATACACTTGGACGCGCATACAAAGGCGGGAGTAGTTGTCGCCACGCTCGGAACGCGACTAATGAGCGTTATAATTGGAAATTACGAGAGGACAGTCTTCGACGTTGCGATAGAACGGACTCTCCCGGCGACGACGGGGCAACGGAGGAGGTTTTGTGAAAATGCTCCCGAGGTTTAATTTAGTTGGATTTGGAGTTGTCCTCGGAGCGGGAGGAACGAAGCGCGAGGACGAGGGTTGAATGACATAACCGCCGGCGCGTTCTGTAAACAAAAATCAAACAAAAATCACAAGAACGCGTGTCAGGAACGTCCTGCACGTGTGATGACGTACCTCAGCTGACGAGATCTGCGTTGCACCCGGAAGCGGCCGGCGCTGAGTCGAGGTCTGACTTTGTGTAGATCTCCTGGCGATCTCCACAACGCGCAATTCATGAGTTACAAAAATTTGCCTGGTGTACAGTACGACTTGACCTGATACGCAGAACTCTCGGGTGAGCCTGCCTTCGCAATAACAGTTCGGTGATGATCACGACAAGATAACCAGAAATATCTCGACTGACAAAACTAGTTTACGCCGAGGGCGGGCGGCGCTTGGTCTATCGGCCTCAGCGTCCGACTCAGGCTTGGACGCAGACCACGAGGCCATTCAAGGTCGTCTCAGGCAAGTCTCAGGCACAGATTCTGACGCCCGCTGACCTAGCTAGGCCACTGTACGAAGCCTCGGACCAGTTTCAAGCCCGATATGAACCATATACAGCAGTTGACAGGGGCTTCGGTCAACATTGGGCACAGCCAGCGATAAGCTCGGTGATGAATACTGCGGCAAAGCGCTCGTCGCGGCAGTGGGTCTCCTCACCGAGCGAAAAGCATGTGGCAGTTCAGTCTGAGACATTTCCCCCGCCAAGCCCGATTGATAGTGGCTGTGCCAGAAATGAATAAATATATACGGCCGGCCTTACAGCAGCGGTCCTATATCAGTCCACCACAAGAAGAGCCCCACGCTCAAGTTACTCCACTTGCCAACTACG
>WSTJ01001662.1:0-11427 GCA_019623705.1 Ceratobasidium sp. 428 | reverse complement strand
CGGTGAGCGAGGAGCGGGGGGCAAATGAATTGATTGACGAAGGAAAGAAAAATAAACAGGATGTGGCGTGTGCGTGCGCAAAAGCTGTCCGACGGGTGGCGGCAGGAAATGTGGAGCGAGGGGCGGCAGCGAGCGAGGACTGGGACGAACAAAACCGAGACCGGGCGAATTGATCTTGTAGAAACTGTCAAAAAGGGGGATGATTTTGGGGTTGAGGTTGGTGTGGATCAGTTGTTGATCGTGGAGGGTTAAATCGCGGCAATCAGAGCGAGGTCCAATCGAAAGCAAAGGAAGACGTACAAGCAACGCGGAAATACCCAGCGGGAACGCGAGTGCTGAGCGAGGATACGGACCAACTAGACGAGGATGCAGCTGAGCGAAAAGGCGTCGCACGAGTACGACCCAGCGAGCCCTGAAGCGTAATCAGAGGTGAATAATTCTGGCGCGCAGCCAATCAACATACCTAGTATGATTTCCGGAGCCCGGTAATGCCGCGCGCATACAGCAGCCAAGTGATACTCGTCCGAGAATGTAGCGGAACCAAAGTCAATCAGACGAATTGTGGTGTTGCGCAGGATGTGCCTCGACTGATTCCGCTACGAGGTGCTCAGTATCATATAGCTTTGTGTCAAATGAAACCAATACATACTCGTCCTAAACCCGGTGGCATCGGTTTGTTGTCGTAAGAGCTATCGACAAGCAGAATATTTTCGAGCTTAAGGTCGGTGTGGATCAGCTGTAGATCATGGAGGACTAAACGGCGGCGATCAGTGTGATGTCCAATCGAAAGCGAACGAAGACGTACAAGCAACACTGCCTAACAAGCTTCGGGCGAAATCTTGGATGTGCCGTCGGTGAAAGGGAGTAAACTGGTTCTCCCTCAAAAAGTCGTACAAACATTGTCCGAGTAGTTGCGTGACGATGCAAATATGGTTCCGGTGGTCAAAGATTTCCAAATAATGCATACACTTCCTGCGAGTGTTCCAGTCA
This sequence comes from Ceratobasidium sp. 428, assembly GCA_019623705.1. NCBI lineage: Eukaryota > Fungi > Basidiomycota > Agaricomycetes > Cantharellales > Ceratobasidiaceae > Ceratobasidium > Ceratobasidium sp. 428. Next base: position 10,437 of record WSTJ01001662.1, on the reverse strand, counting down.
GTGACGTCGCAAGTAGAGAGTGGAGTACATACCTCAGGTTTTGCGGATCAGACTCTTTCAAGCGCTTCAAAACTCGAATCTCGATTTTGGAGGCGTCGCGATACTTGGGGACGGCTCGGATAATCTTGATAGCTACTCGGCCGGCATTGGGAGGGTATTCGCTCGACAAACGCACGTGGCTTCGACCCCCGTTGGGGGCGTAGAGGGGATGGGCCATGTCGACCGCCTCGACGACTTTCCTGAAGGTTCCTTGGCCTAACAAGTGTACCACTCGGTCTAAGACGGAAGTCTCGGTTAATCGAGCGAAATTCGCGTAGAACGGACGAAACTCACGTTACCCGTTGATGATATTGTCTTGTTTGATGATGTGATGACCTTCCTTGTCATCGCAGGCAGCTGGTAGGGCGCACGGACATCTGCGAAGAACGACAACGGCGAAAGACGAGGGGCGGGGTGGGAGCAACATTAAGAGATCATGCTATGTAGAATACGACTGGACGGTGGTTGGGTGTTAAAAAGAGTGAAGGAAGAAGAAATCGTACGGGGTACGATATTTGTTGATGTAGAATTGAGCGTAATGGTCGAGCGAGCTGTGTCCAACCACCCCGCGAGTGGCGGGCCCTTTGATGACAGGTGCGAGTGGGCAAGGACGAGCGATCTGCGATGCCGCGACAACTTCGTAGCGTGGAGAACCCCGCTCTGTCATTTTGGCAACAGCATAAAACCCATTGGTGGCACTCGGGGCTACGGGGATGGAAGTAAACCGCTGAACGTAGACCATCAACCGTGGTGAAGGAACTGTCGACGATGGTTTAAGCGAGAATATCAGCGCCGTACGTCCGACAGAGTAGTCTGCGGATGAGCTCGGGTTAATATGACCATAGTCGCAATAATGACGGTAGACACATACCGTGTACAGTTTCCAGCTCTGGCCTACGCACGCCGGGTGAATTTGTTGGCACATAAAACGCCGGGTCCCATCTTTGGTCTTTGCCATCCAACCCTGACTGCGCAAAAACCCGTCGCACTTTTACCGTAGGGCAAAAACGAGTCTGGGGGATGATTATGCGATACGAGTTCCAGATGTTGAGCGGCGTTGTTGTGTCGACGGTGATAGGGAGAGATGCGAAATATGGGTGTTCCCGCAGGTGGCTCAGGAACTTAGGGAGCCCTAGACGCTCCATCACCGTTCCAACAGTCTCGGTCACAACATGAGGGTTCTTGGCGACAAGATGGAGCGGAACAGCTGTGGTTGGAAATCCGGGACCATCATCACAGAAACTTTTTTTTGCGGGCGTGAGTTTTATCACCGGGATCAAGTGATTTGTACTTACGCGTCGTGCTCGTGTATGAGCGGCAGCTCGCCGTAATTTGAGTGCTACATGGCGTTCGTGATTGGTTAATATTGGCCAACTATATAGAACCGATCGAGCCAATTCAGACATACCAGGGGTCCTTCCGGTTCGACGAAGTGCGGCTCTGCAGGCTCTGCCTCGGGCTCTGGCTCAAGTCTAAGACCCTGATCACGTGGATCTGGGATGTGCAATTGAATCAGCCCCTTTCTCCCTTGCCGCATTCCCTATACTAGCGAACCTTGGGAGTCCATCGCGTTCCGTGCTCGTTCCCCTCTATTCTCGCCCTCGCCCTCGCCCTCGCCCTCGCCCTCGCCCTCGCCCTCGCCCTCGCCTCCGCCCTCAACCTCGCCCCCGCCCTCCATGTTGGCCATATCTCTCCTCTCGCCTCTTCTTTCGTTACTCTCGACCTCATACGTGGCTTGTACGTCAACTTCGATCGAATCTTCCTCGTCGCTCTCCTCTCCGTTGTCTTCGGGATCCTCTTCGTCTTCAAGCCACCGCTCGTCCTCATCGATTTCTTCGTCTTCTTCGGTCTCGTCTTTGTCACTCTCGTCTTGGTCTATTGGCACTGAAAGGAAGGATCAACCGTGAGTAGTCCCGGATGCGATCAAATACATAATAACTCACGAAGTCTGTCCAACACGGCATTCAATGCTGCCACGCTCGCCGCTGCCTCTGCCGCCGCCGCCGCCTCCGCCGCCGCCTTCGCCTCCGCCGCCATCTCTTCCCGCTTTATCGCTTCGAGCCACCTCATAAATTCGAAATACCCTTGCATGTTGCTGCGCCGAGCGTTGTACCGCATGCCCTGTCGAATCCACCCCTTATGGTTCGAGGCTCGCCATCCGTCTTTCAACATTTTACAGTGTAAGTGCTCCATCGTCTCCGTATTAAAGTTGTCCATAGTCCCCTTCCACCGCACATGGGGCGGTATGTGATACATGATGTGAGCTTTCGGAATTTCCCATTTATTATTTACCTTTCCCTTCTTGCCGCGCTTACTTTTGTTTTCGATCCAGATCCCCTTGTCTCGATCGTAAGTCTTGTACGCTTCCTCGTAAGCCGACAACGATCTCTCGGTTTGAAGGGGTAGCTGCACTAGGAACATGGCATCCAGCATTGCTCGTGTAGTGTTGGTGAGTTTGCGGCTCTGGTTGGGGGCGTTCGCGACAACTGCTACCTGTGTTCGCTGTAGCGCCCGGTAGTCCTTTCCTGTCAATTGCTTCAGCTGCGACACCCCTTGCGGAAAGGATCGCTCGCCCGGAGTTTCGAGCTGGGCCTTGAGGCGAGTATCAAACTCTTCCGCACCTAGCCCGTTGACGTTCCACTTATGGATATGATCGAAAAATAGCTTGTACACGCCGTGCAAGAGATCGGGGCTCAGCACCATAGCAACGTCGAATTTCGGGAGTTTCCACCAAAACGGCCGTTGTACTCCGTTCAGCCCGAATTTTTTCCCCGCCTCTGCGAATTCCAGCGGAGTGGGATACCGCTTGCGAATGGTATGGAACTCGGCCAACGTCTGACGAATGGAGTCTTTAATGTCATCCGAAGACCGAGGAGGCTGGCACCCGCATTGGCCAAGAGTTTTCTTGGTTGCTTTGCAGTGCGGGCATGTATTGCGTGTGATGCAGGCGACGTCGCACTGCTCCTGTAAGTCGGCACCGTATATGCTGAGCTCGTATTGAACTAGCCGCGTGTTGCCTGCAGGGTCCAGGGCTTCGTGGGGTTCCTGGCGACGAAGCGGCCGGGTGATCACCTCCATGCATCGGTGGAAGAGCCGGCGGTTGAGGAGATTGACGAGCGTAGTGCGTTGATCTTGTGGGAGGCCTGGTAAAGCGGCCAGCGTTTTGTCCCACTTCGACTTCGGTATGATCCCCACAAGTAGCCACGCGCCGTTGTTGAGATCCTCTCGAAAGTCCTTATCGATGTTGGCAAGGCTCATATAAACGCCATGCGCCGACACATCGCCCGAATGCATCGATAATTGCGTCGCGTCTGTCATGAATATCCCGGCGCCGAGTGTAGTCCCCGGTTGAAGGGTGCGCTAAATACGTTCGTAGAGTGAGTGTTCAATTCTGTTTAATACGCTTGCTTCATCACTGACCTGTCTCAAGTTCCAATAGTCCGCCGTATTTACGTTGTGATACTGCCGAATCCCGTCCAGGCCGAACTCGATAACTGGGGCGAAGACCATGTGGTCCTTAAACCGGGGGTTCCCGAATAGATAATCTCCGCCCTCCTCAACATCCATATAGGCGAGTTCGTGTTTGTCAAGGGGCGCCTCAGCCAACCGAATATCCTCGACGACCATTCCAGGTAAGCCGAAGTCTTTCATCTCGTTCTCGATCGTGCTAAAAAGCCCCTTTACGGTCTTGAATTTGGGGGGATCTGAAGCGTACTGGTAGGTTATAACATGTTTAAGTATAGTATATCGGGGATCTATGTCTGTCATTTTAACTCACTCGCTCCGTTTTTAGTAGTTCCTGCAGGCTCGCCTGCGACGTTTTCGCATTTGCAAAATAGTACGCATCTTCCCATTCCCGTTTTGTCCCCCATCTTCCGTAAATGTTGTCGCCGTATAACTTCTCATGCTCTTCGCGCAGCTTCTGCCACCGTGTCTTGTCGTGGCCGGCCTTTTGGACGATCCCCCCCGCGCTTGAATATAGGAAAACGGTTTTGTCGGGCTTGTCGATCCGAACGTAAGTGGGTTCGAACGCGTCGCCATACGGATTATACAACGGCTCTGGCTCCGGTGGTGCTGGCTCGAAGGGTGGATCCTGATGTAGGTTATCGTCGATCGCCACCGTGTCCGCTCCCTGCAAGTGCGCAGGAGGGTGGTGTGCGGCATCCGCCAGCCGCTCGCCCGTCTCTTGACCATAAAACACCTCGTTTACAGTCTCTTCGGGTACCAGGCGGTCGGGCGCTATTCATATTGTGGTAAGCACCTAAACCAAAACCGGGTATAGTTTAATGCGGCTGACCTTCGTTGGGCGTAGTACTTTGATTGTAGAGCTGTTCTTGCTCTCCGATATGATTGATGGTATCGAGCTCGTCGCCGTCAAAGGGGTACTCGGTGTTGGGCCATTGGTCTGGCCATTGTACGTCCCCTCCGCCTAGTACAAAACTGGGATCGCTGATCATGCTCTCCCATGTTTCAAGTACTGCCGCGGGGATTGAATCAACAAACTTTCCGGTAAGGTAACAAGTCGAGTACGCTTACCAGTTCCTTCGTAGGCTATGTCCTCGGTCTCCAAATCTAAAAAAGCGGCGGCATCGCAATTGACTTCTGCACACGGTGAGTATCAAATTTTTCTCCGAGCGAGCGAATAAGATGAGCTTACCTATCTGTTCGCTGTAGTGATTTAGGTCCGTCTCTATCTCTAGATGTGGGTCTACCTCTATTTCTGTATTCATCGCCTCGGGTTCTTGCCACGAAGCTTCATGCATGGTATGTTCAGGAGACATGTCTAGTAAGTGCGATAAGCTCCTCGTTGTATGTGTCTTCCCACCATCGACGTAACTAACTCACTTGTGTTGTACAGTTCTGGTAATACATCTTGTGTTCCGTGTGTAGGTATGGTGTTGCCGGGTGTGACGGACTGCGGCGGGGAGAATGGTGCCGTTGGGTTGGGCTGTTCATTATCATTGGTTCGTACTGCGGTTGTGGTCTGGATGGTGAGTTCTCAGTTTAAGAGGCAAGAAAAAAGCTCACCCGCATGCGGCAACCGTAACAGGTATTCGTGGACAGGAATGGGCTTGTAGTTCCCCGACTTGCATTGACGATTCAACTTAATATGTCGCTTACATGCTCCTCTTGTTGCAAACGATTTTCGACAGTTTTCAACGTTGCCGCAAACGAATCCTTGGGCGTGACGCGTGAGATAAGACATTGGGATGAGGCGAGGGGTCTGCGGTGTTGGGGCTGGTGTTGCTATCTGCATTCAACACCGATCTAGAGCTTCAACAGTGCTAAAGTTCAAGCGCGAACAAACAACGTGAGTGTTGAACTTGGACTTAGTAGTTTTAGATCCTCGCCACCTGAACCAAGCAACGCGACCACACAAACACCTACGACGCGTGTTCAACTTCTACCTATCAACACTCGCTCCTCTTGCCCGCTCCTCACTCGTTCGACAAATAAGCATCTGATATTCCCTACCCGCATTCACCTCTCGATATCCAACTCCCTCCCCCACTCCCATCCTTTAATCCAGTCCCCTCGTATCGCGATTCTTGGCTCGCTTTTTTCGGCTTCGCGCCTTTTTTTTTGTTAGTTTTTTCAATCGTTTCGCCATTATACTTTCACCTGACATTCAAGCGCATCTAGTTTCTTGATTCATCACTAGTACTCGCGCATTCCGATTTTGATTCGCTTTTTCGGCCGCAAAACCGTTTTGTCAGTTTTTTTCATTCACTTCGCAATTATGCTTCAACTTGATATTCAAGTGCATCAGTCTTTACTGCAGATTTATCCTTCAACACCATCGACACTCCACCATGCCTGATCGTACCTACGCGAGGCCTGTCAAGACGACCTCGATGACTATATCCGCGCGACGCGAGCTTCAAAATCGGCAGAAGCTCCTCAAGCAAGGTATCGTCCCGCCTTCGGAGCCAGAAAAACCCAAGGAATCCCGCCGAGGGGGTCTCCGTAAGATACAATATACTTATCCACCCGGAGAGGCCCCCCAAGTGGTAGACCCGAAGGTATCCAAAAACAAGGCGCCTCCTCAGATTCCGATTCCGGTTCCTCGTCTCCCAGGACAAGACGGTGCGTATGCGTATGCGTGGCTTTTTTAATTGCTGATGAACTTTATTATTTACAATTATCTGTAGATCTTCCTCGCTCCGACTCTCCCGAGTGCGAAAACCTCAGCATGTACCTCGGCAAAGTGGCACCCATAGCCCAGGCGTCGGGTTCTACTTCTTCCGTTGCACTGGACCCGGCCGGTCCCGGCCCTTCTGATAATCGCGGTCGGCCAGTTTCGCCGGCAGATACCGAGATAGAAGATGGTGAAGGCTACTCTTCGGAAGCTGATGGAGAAGGCGAAGAGGACCCAAACCGAGGTTGGGGTCCTCAAGGTCAAGGTGACGAAGGTGGCGACGGCGACGACGGCGACGATGATGACGACGGCGACGAAGACAAAAGCGGAGGCGAACCCCGCGAACAGCGCGAACCCGATCAAGTCGAGCCGGAGGCTGGTCCATTCGTTAACATTGGAGGTAAGTCTCATATAACTGACACTGTTGGCCATATATTTATATTTTATCAACCTGATTTAGATTCAGTAACCAAACGTGGAGATTCAGCCTCGACCCTCTCGACAGAAAGTGAGTATGACCTCTACACCGGAATTCGACTTGTAGAACGATGCTAGACAGATTGCTGATATCAATTCTTTTTATCTTTTACCCCTATTCGCACCCCGCTCACCACTTGCCAGTCGCAGCCTCTAGCGCCCAGCCTCCACCGGCGCTCGCTACCGTTCTTACATATGGTCTCCCTCTCGCAGCAGCTGTCTCAACTCATTCCGACCCCTCTGCCCAGCTCCAACATCCGTTTGGGCCCGTATATGAGCCCACAGAGCAAACCTTCATGGATATTCCACCCGAAATGCAAGATTTCTTGCTTAACGCGGCAATCCCCGAGGTCGACAACTTTATCCCTGATATGGACTTTGGCGGCTGGAGTGAACAAGGTACGTTATGTATTTCTTGAACTACATGTGTGCGAATCGCTAACTTCTTAGCTACTATAGGTGTTCCCGGTTTGGCGCCAACCGGCTTAGTTAATATCCCCGACCCCGACCCTGTTTTAACCTCAACCTGGCACCATGTGCTTTCAGGTCCGCAACTGGCACAGCCATCGTCACAGCCATCACTGCAGTCAGGGCCAACTCCCGCTCTCGCCCCCGCTCCCGCCCCCACTCCCGCCCCCACTCCCGCCCCCGCCCCCGCTCCCGCCCCCGCGCCAACCAATCCGTTTAGGAACGATGTACCCAATTTTAGCCCCCTCGTCCGTCCCTCTCCGCTCCCTACAACCACCTCGGCTCCGGCACCCACTAGTCAATCATCGCCAAAGCCCGCTACCAACGTAACCGGTCCGGCCGTTGCCCCATCTGGCAGCTTGCGCGCAAGCATTCCACCTCGTATCACTGGTCCAAATCCGGCACTGCGACCCATGCCCTCGGCGCCGTCAACTCCCATGTCCCGTACCGCTCATCAATCACGGGCTCTGCCAACGAGGTCCGTGCCTCATGCGGGGAGCCCGCTTGCCGCCCCCGGATCTGCTTCTATTGCTAGCCCTGTTACCCCCGTTCGTACTGCTATTTCAGCCCCTCCGAGCGGCACCCGTCAAGCGCAGCCAGCGTCTGCTTCTCGTTCCACTACCCCTTCTATCGGATCCACCCCGTCCCATTTGCGCCGCCCATCTGCTGCTCACCCACATTCATCGCCGGCTCAACGCGGAACCGTAGGCCGGGCTCCACTAGGAGTTCCCCGCCCTGGCCCTGGCTCTAGCCTTGCACCGAACCCGCGCGCTGTTAGTACGCCGGAGCGAGCTAGATCGGCCTCTCCCCGCCCTCCAAACACGCCACTGGCTCAATCTATGGCATCTAAGCCTCAGCTCCGCGCATCCCGATCTCTGACCCCTCTCTCACGCCTTGGCTCCCCTTCCCCCAACCTGTCTAGCTCTGGCCCTCGTACTCCAGCTGAGCATATTTTGCCCCCTGTTACCCCGCGCGGTGGCACCCTGGCACTTGACAATGGTGATCGGGCATGGACGGACATACCGGGCTTCTCCGAATCCGCCACGGACCTCGAAGAGGAAGCCTGGCCCTACCAAGTCCAACCAGACAGCGCCAACGAAAGTTCTCACTCCCCACAAGTCCCACGCGTCCGAACACCCCCGCCGCTCGCGCGCGCATTCACTTCGTTCGAGTTCACGCAATCCGCCATCGACAATTCGAATGGGTTCATCCTCCCTGGCCCACCGCCTGATCACGCATTCTGGGTTGATCTCCAGCCGCTCGTTACCAGGGCTTCGCCCACTACCGCCGAATTCGCAATAACTCGAGAGCGCGAGATATTTCTGCTCCAGCAGAGCGGCCGGATCAAGTCCAAGGCCAATCCAGACGCGGGTCGAGTCAAGTCCGCAAAGAAAGTCGGCATGTACGGGGGCGATCCCCGCAAGCTTATGGCCATAATGAGGGCGCATATACAGCATCAGTTCACTTCCGTGTCGCCCTGGCTGCTATCTGACGACACTATCTTCAAGCGAGCCAAGGAGTTTGCAGCAAAGCATGTGGCAAACCTTGCTGTCGACGAGCTTGTCGACGAGGAATTTCAAAAATCAGTAAGTTGTACCTTAGTTACGGTTGTGACAAGAAACCCTCTAACGATTACGCTACCAACAACAGGTACGGATATCGTTCTCTCAGCTCCGGGGCGCGCCGCTCGCTTCAATCAAGTCCCTTGTCGGAAGAACCTTCGAAATAAAGGAAGGAGATGTGGGTACGATTAATTGGCTACAAGATAAGGGGCGCTGCTTTTATCCAGAATACAACATGGCAAGTACATACGTTGTCTGTGTGGGCAAATATGACTGAATGATTAGACAGGAACCAGATGAGAAGTTCAATACTAAGCTTATGATCAAAGCAGTGGTGGCTGTTCATTTTCGCTCCGTGCGGCGTATCGCGGTACTCACCTTAGACGATATGTTGGAGAAAGACAACCCAGCGGCGGTAGCGGAATTGCTGAGGATGGCGGCTGTGCCGGATGATCAGGGTGTTCCACAAGCCCCGAAGATTGTGGATCGATCTCCCCCGGCGTCGTACGGGCCGTCGATTGCGGCAATCGCATTTGCGGCCATCCACGTACGATCTTTATAATTCCATTAGCTTTATACGGTTGTATGCTCATGGCGTCATTTATGTACACAGGTCTATCATGCTCTGGAGCTTCTGAAAGTCCCATCGGCGGATTCGGACGACGAGCAGGAGCAGGGAAAGAAGGGCAAGGGCGGGAAGAAGAAAGTGGAGTTTAGCGAGAGTAACTACAGTGCAAAGTGGAAAGAGTACGTTCAGGACTTGGCGAAACATCCGAAGTTGGGGGTGCTTCGCACGACTTTCATGGATAACCTTAAGTGAGTGATCATCTAAATAATATGCATGCAATACTTGATGAGGCAACCCCAGAGCGGAGTATTGTGCCCTATTTCCCCGAAAGGGAGATCCTATCGGGTCCGAACATATGTGGTGATTGGTGGTGATTATTTGAACCTTACTCCGTCGTACTCGCTTTTGTTCCTGCGCTCTGCTCGAGTCTTGTCTATTTCTCGCATTCACTCGATCTCTCTCTGAACCGTTCATCCCTCGCACTCCTCGATGTTTATATTTTGCTGCTCGTGCTTTTATCCCGCCCTCGTCTCTCACGTTCACCCTTACCCTCGCTCCCTTATTACGCAAAGGTGCTGGACATGGAACTCGAAATGAGTTGCATCACGGACTACATCAAACAGACATTCTACCATCACTTGTGCTCTCGCCGCCGCTCTCGCTCCTTTCGTGTCTTTTTCGTTTCACTTTTAATTTCTAGTTTCGGTTTCTCTCTGGACAGTGCGTACACGCACGATATCATCCCTCTTCTCGTTTTGTTCCTGTTCCTACTCCTGTCCGTATCCCCGCTCGCTCGCACTCGCGTTCCCACTGGACATTTCCGCGTCACCCGTACGTCTTCTCTTTGCTTTCCATCGAACCTCACACTGATTGCCGCGCTCTAATCCTCCACGATCCACAACTAATCCACGCCGACCTCAAACCCGAAAATACCCACCTTGTCCGATCAATAGTTCCTATAGCGACAATCTTCTCCGCCCGCTTTTGCCCGCCTTTACTGATCTCGGTCCTCGCCTCCGCCCCTCGCTTCACGCTTCCTGCCCCCACTCGTCGGACAGTATTTGCACGCGCACGCGCGTCGTGTTTTTTTCTTTTTCTTTTTCTTTTCCTTGCCAATCAATTTACACTCGTACCCCGCTCCTTGCCTCTCCTGCCGCCACTTGTTGGACAGCTCTGCTTTGTAC
>WSTJ01001661.1:0-11429 GCA_019623705.1 Ceratobasidium sp. 428 | reverse complement strand
CAGGAGAGAGGGCCAGAATCTATTCTTGAATTATAGCTAAACCTTCCAGAGGCATAGCGCGTCCAGTAGTACTATGAGCTCATCAGAAGCTGGGAATATATGCGCGATAAAGGTGAATATATGCGCAGTATATATGCGTTAAGTTGTAGTAGGTTCACGCAGTGTAAGAGCTAAGGTTCCTGATAAGGAATGCCCCTTTGTCAGACCAGCAGCGGTGGCTATACACAAATGCAGGACTGCACGCAAGCTAGTGAGCAATTACTGCGTTCAAGTTGGGACTTAGCTTTGATCTAGGCTGTGATCAACTGTACAGATAGTGTTAGATTACCGTCTTATCAGCTGAAGTAAGAGAAGGGAGATTGCCTTATGGAGCGCAGAGCGTGTTATCTGTCACAACCCGTTGAGAAGTGAACTTGTAAATGTAGAAGTGAACCTAGGCAACTCCAAATGTCTTAGAGATTGCACTTAGGTGTATAGAAAGGGGAAAAGACGAGGTGAATTGTTTTTGGGGTTAACCAGAACAATTCACACTGTTTACATATTGCAGAGCTAACAAGTCAGACAACCACGCGAGGACTAAGCGAGTACAAGCGAGCGGGAAGCAAGAGCGCATGAGGACCATCTAAGCGACACTTGCATAGGCGCACAAGGCGACAGCAAGCAAGCAGACGGAGAAACACAGAGAACAAGCGAGACTAAGCGAGATGAGCGAGAGGAATACAGGTGGGCAGACTACAGAACATGACACATGAACAGGGGGCAAGAGGAATAGAGATGTCTTGATCAAGGATCATGACATTATCACTCAGATAGAGAATATGTATGAGTAAAAGGATGCATTAAATAGATCCCGCCAAGGGTCTTATATACCCTGGCAAGGCTATTCTATGTACATGTAAACAAAGAGCACTCACTAAGAGTCAACAGATCTAATACGCGTGTCAGCCTGACACGTGTCAGAAGTTTGTTTCCTTTTGGGCAAGAGCCTTACTTGACCAAACACTTCCCGCTCTTGCACGTTTCACAGGCTACCAATTCATTGGTTCAGATATGAGACAAGGGATTTCTCCTAATTCAAACACTCCTTGAAGTAACCATTAGCACCATTGGAATTAGCAGGCAAACCTATCCTAGGAGGGTGTGCAGCCCGAATCTATGTTGGCAATCCACTAGTCACCTGACTTGTCAAGCACCAGTACTGAGTGTCTGACGGCGAGGGATACATGTGGCAGCAAACGCGATTGCAAGCGCCTGGCCAAACCATCTACAGTGAATGTATGAGTATGGACACCAACGAGCAGGTAGGTGCATGGCTTACCAGGCGAGTTGCACGGCAAACAGATGACAGGGCAAGCGCATGTGGGAAACGAGCAGCGTGGCGCGCAGGTGCTGGCAGTGTGTGATGAGCACGCACCCATGCACCCACACGCGGTCAACCAAACATCGCGCACGGATACTGCGCGCGGTCGCATGCATTGGCGAGTCAACGGACTAGGGCGGCAGCGAGTGATGAGCACTGAACAAGCATGGGCGAAGATTTGCTCACCGGCGTAATCCAGCACAACCCGCCTGCACGGGTGCACTGCACCAAGGTACATGGCGAGGGCCAACGTGCCATGACTGAGCCGACACGCAGTCACCTGCGCCAGCGTGGGACAGTCAGTACAGGTACAAACAAGGAAACCACCGGGGTTTACTCACTGACACAACTGAGCGTGACCACCCGTGCGAGTACGGGCATATGTTGTTCAGGTGAGCGTGGATGAAGGGTGGGCGAGTCGGGTCTGGTAGGCGGCGGGAGTGGGGCATGGGTGGCTGGGCAACTGCCGCATCAGGAAAAAGGTTGGAAAGTGATTAAGCGTAATTAAGTTAAATTATGCTAATTTGCAGGTTATGGGGCTTACAAACTCCCCCCCTTTTGTTAGACTAAATTTTCCTAAATTCAGTGTCAATGTGCTGTAATTTACTCAATTTATCAAAATTTGGCTAAATTATGGCTGGATTTAGGCTGCCCCAAACCCTGTGGTTTTTGACCCCACAGCCACCAGAGCCTACTACAGCCGTGTGGGAGTGTTTCCTGAGGTGTTTTCTCACCCAAGGTCAGGATTTATTGAATTTAGTGAAATTTAGGGGGATTTAATGAATTTAGTAAAATTTAGTCAATTACGCAAAATTACCCACCCAGATTGTGATGATAGATCCATTTTTTCCTGATGCGTACACGGGCAAGCCAGTGTCATGATCCTTGATCAAGACATCTCTCTTTCTCTTCCCCCCCCTTCATGCGTCGTCTTCCTATTCTGTTTATCCCGTCGCTTAGTTCTGTGCCCGCTTAGATCGCTTAGTTCTCGCTTGCTTGCTTTCTCATGTGTCTCGTTTGCTTGCCGTCGCTTAGTACGCTTGTACAAGCGGCGCTTAGATGTATCTCTGTCTTCTCTCGCTTGTAGATCGCTTAGCTGTCGCTTAGTTGATTACTGCAATATATAAACGCTGTGAATCGTTCTGGTTAACCCCAAGAACGATTCACCTCGTCGTTTCCCCCTTCCTCACTGTGCTAGGCAACCTCCGGGACATCTAGAGTTGTCAAGCAGTCAAACTACATCCACAAGTTCACTTCCTCACGGGTTGTGACAGCCAGGGCTGTCAGATGAGCGGTCAGTGCGGCGGCGGGTGTACATTGTTGCCCGCTATTGGCACAGCAGGTGGACAGGGTAGGGAGCGCTGAGCGCTGGACACGCACCACAGCGGTCGCATTGAAGCAGGGGTTTGGGTGGTACACGTGGCATAGGTGTAGGTGGAGATGGCGCAGAAGCGGCGGCGCCGGGCCTGTGCTTGCGCGCAAAGGGTGAGGGGATGGCGGGGATGAGCAGTCACAGGGCGTGGGTGGATGGTTGCGGGAGAGCGCGTACAGGCGAGTGCGACAGTTGTTGAAGTGATCAGCACCCGCTGTGACGTAGCAAACAGTTACTTACCGCACCGCTGCCCGCGACAAGGGTGGGGGTGGACGCGGCGATGGTGGATGTGTTTGAATCAACAACGAACATGATGTGGTGGGCCACATCACGTGCTCATAGTATCAGCGCCTGGGTAGGCCGTCACAGTGCTGCCGAACACCCCAAGTCCAGTTGACGGGCCCTAAAGCACATTCAAATCCATTAGCAACTTGTATCTACACATTAATATTACACCCAGATATTGACATGTAGTGCTGGTTCAAGGTGGCATTGTGGTATAGTGATATGCAGTAGTACAATAGTACAACTAACCACTTGGTGTAGTGCTACATTAGGTACAGTGCGTTGCAGGCCCTCCATGGTGTGCTGCAGCAGGCCTGACACTACGGAAAAAATTTCGGTTTTGCTGATGTAGGCTGGCGGCATTGATAGTTTCAGCACCTGTGCCATCGAGCCTTTCCGGGTATCCGGATTGTCGTTGGCATGGTTGTTCAACACCCGCATACCCAGTGCGGATACCCCGTCTACTGGGACCACCCGATCGGGAACCCGGCTGCCCTTGGCATGGGTTCTGGAGCACCATTTTGTGCCGCTCCAGGTGTGTGTTGTGGTGTATGGCCCGGTGTGGGTCCTGTAGCAATACCAGTTGTGCAACCTGGTTCAGGATTCATAGGCGCAATTGGCGCCCCTCAAGGGTTTCCTCCCCTGAATGGGGGAGTATTGGCCAGTGGTTGGCTGGCAGCATTCACCGGGCTTGCTAGGCGCAACGGCCTTAGCGCTGTGCCCAGCGCTGGCTCCCGGTGGATACAGCCAGGAGCGCTGAAGCTGGGCCTTGCCCCATTTCTGTGAGTGTGTGCGGTTTCAGCTGCTGGGTCTATACCCACTGTAGTGACTGGTTGGACAAGGAGCGGGACTGTTGACAGTCACCTGTGATCCCCAGTGGCTCGGCAAGAATTGTGGGTGCAATTATTCCAGGGGGTTGTTCATGGTGTTCATTGCATGCAATGAAGGCAATGAACTGGTGCAATTGGGTGCAATGTGTCATGATCCTCAGATCAAGACATCCTTGTTCTCTTGCCCCTCCTGCATTCCCCTTGTCGCTCTTTGCCTTGCTGGCAGTTTCTATTGTCTGATGTCTGTTTTCTCGCTTATCCTCGCTTGTGCTGTCTTGTGCTTCCCCTCGCTTGCTTGCCGTTGTCTCTTGCGCTTGTGCAAGCGGCGCTTAGATGTGTTCCCTCTTGTTCTCGCTTGTAGCTCGCTTAGTTGTACCTTGTGACTTGAACATTGTTCGCTTAGTGCTTTGCTACAATATATATAGTGTGTGAATCGTTCTGGTTAATCCCAAGAACATCTCACCTCGTCGTTTCCCCTTCTCCACTGTGTTGAGCAAGCTCTAAGACATTTGGACTTGCCGAGCACTCAAAACTACATCCACAGGTTCACTTCCTCACGGGTTGTGACATTGTGAATCGTTCTTACAAGGCTATCGCCTACTCTGCTACACTCTGGCTACATTCCACTACACCTCTGCTCAACTGCACTTTGTGCTCGCATTCTATTGTCTCAAACAACCTTACATCTGGCTAGGACAACCCCTGGGCCGACTTCTACCAAAGTTTATATCACTATCCATCTTCCTACGACGCTATGGCCGACGCCCCAGCGCGCAGACCCTCGGGCACTGCGTCTGCTCGCAATTCCCCAAAGCCTCCGCCATTACAGCTGGGCGGAACACCAAGCGCAGTAGACACTGCACCTACACCCACAACCTGCAGCGCATTCCTGTACGGCCCAGAAGATCGGGTCAAGCTGGAGCGCCTCTACACCTACCTCATTGGCCCAAGGACCGACGCCTTGCCAGCGCTCCACACCGCTCTGGAACGTATTCAGCGCAGCGTACAGGAGGCAGTAACCGAGATGGAGACCCGCCTCACCACCCTCATCAACACCATAGTGCAGGACGCACTCCAGAACCTCTCCAGTGCACAATCAAGTGCACACCTCACCCAGTCCACACCAGACACTCCCCGTCCCTTGCAGGCCACTGGGTCCGCGTACAAGCAGTACGAAGTGCGCACAAGGTTTGGGTCCAAAGATCCCTCAGACGGCAAAGGGAAGGGCCCAGAGACTGAGCGCTACAGGAGGGAGACAGCAGGCAGTCCTCACCCGGTAGCTGGACGAGCATCTGACGCCATGGATGATGACTTCGAGCCCCTGGGAGCGTCTAAACCAGCCACCCCGCGCCGTCGTCCTGCCGCTATTGCAGAAGAACAAGAGAATGAGCAACCTGCGGTTCAAATGGGCCAAGTCGCCGACTCAGACACCCCTGCTGGGCCCACCGATGCCCCTGCCATGCCCCCTATCAGGGAATACACCCCGGCACCACCTAGAGAGACTGAGGAGGCCAAAGAAGTGCGCATGATGCAGAATCTGGCCAATATGTCTGGTCAGGCCTTGGCTGCACCCCTTGAACAAGTTGTCCGCTCAGCTGGTCAAACGCCAGCCCCTGCGCACACAAAGAGCAAGATCCCAGCGCCGGAGAAGTTCAATGGGAAGAAGGGGAGCGCAGTGAAGGCTTTCCTCCTGGAGTGCGAGACCTACTTCATCTCCAACACTTCCAGCTTCCCCTCTGACGACTCCCGCATCATGTATGTGCTGATGAACCTGAAAAAAGGACTCCCGAAGCAGTGGGGACAACACTACCTCGACAAGCTGATTGCCGGGGAGCCTGATGCCTACCTCACCAACTGGGACACGTTTGAGGCCGGCTTCCTTGCCAACTGGTCTGACCCTGCAGCCCAACAAGTCGCCGAGAGGCAGATCAACGCCCTGAAACAAGGCGGCAGTGCCACCAACTATGCCACTGAGTTCAGTGTCATTGCTTCTGAGCTGGACTGGGATGACGCCGCACTGATGGCCGCGTTCCGCCGGGGACTCAAGCCCTTCGTCAGGAGCAAGCTGATTGAGCACTCTATTGGCAGGACAATCACTACCCTAGAAGATCTCATCACTACCACGTCCCTGACTGACAACACGCTCTTTGAGGCTCGCCGAGAGACTCAGGGCACACCCACATCGAGCGCGCAGTCCTCCGCCAAACCAGTGACTGGCAAATCAGCCGGGTTCGTCACTGTGGAGATCAGGGAGAAGCGCAGGAAGGCCGGAGAATGTGTCAAGTGTGGAGATTCAAACCACAAGTTTGAGGACTGCAAGAATGGATGGATGCTGAAGGCAAGCGATCGCCCTAAGGCTACTTCAGGCAAGGCCGCGAACCTGATTGACCTGGAGGACCCCATGGAGTCGGGAAAAGTCTAAGGCAGCCTATCTTACCTGTGTCTAGTGCTGCCCTGCTCCCCTCAATGTCTTTAGAACCTTTACAATGTGCTGCTGTACAATCAAAATCGTCTTTACTCCTTCCTATTGACATTGTGGGAACTGCAGGACCTCCCCAACTCGCTCTGATCGACTCAGGCTCCTCAACCAACTTCATAGACCCTCAGGTGGCTCGCCGCCTGTCCATACCCCTGACTGAACTCTCCTCCCCTCGCCGCGTGGTCGGCATCAACGGCAAAGAAGTCAGGGATGCGATCCACTTCAAATGCAACATCACATTCTCTGTTGAATCACACTCTTTCACCCAACAGTTGTTCTGTCTTCCCCTCGGAGACAGGGACATCATCCTTGGCCTACCCTGGCAGAAACTGGCCAACCCGGACATCGACTGACCGACTATGCGCGTGTCCATCTTTGAACTCTTGATAGGAAAAGCTGGAACTGTCCCTGATGAGAGCAAAGCACCCTCTTCGCTTCCTGAAGAGTTCCATGAGTTCGTGCCAGTCTTTGGCGCTGAATTCTTCACCACACTGGCCCCTCACCGCGCTTATGACTGCGCTATACCTCTGGAGGAGGGTAAGGATGTCCCCTACGGTCTAACATACTCCATGACGACTGCGGAGACTACAGCGCTGAAAGAACACATTGATGAAGAACTTGCTGCTGGCAAGATCAGGGCCAGCACATCCCCTGCAGGCGCCCCTGTTATGTTTGTCAAGCGTGCTGATGGCCGGCTGCGCCTGGTTGTTGATTACTGACGCCTCATAACATCACCATCAAGAACCGCTACGTACTACCCCGTCAAGACGAGCTGATTGAGAAACTGCGCCATGCCAAGATCTTCACCAAGCTGGACCTGAGACAAGGTTACAATAACATCAGGATCAAGGCCGGAGACGAGTGGAAGACCGCTTTCCACACCAAATATGGCCACTTTGAGTACTTGGTCATGCCATTTGGTCTCACAAACGCTCCCGCACGCTTCCAGCGCTTCATGAACGACATTGTCAGGGACCTGCTCGACGTCTATGTGATTGTGTACTTGGACGACATCCTGATCTTCTCCAACAACTGGGAGGATCATGTCAAACATGTGACTGAAGTACTCAAGCGTCTGCAGCAGCACCAGTTGTTCTGCAACCCTGACAAGTGCTTCTTCTTTGTCACTGAGGTGACATACATTGGCTTGGTTATCACCCCCGGAGGCATCTCAATGGAAACGGATAAGGTCAAAGCGATCATGGACTGGCTTGCACCCCGGAATGTAAAACAGGTTCAAAGGTTCTTAGGTTTTGTCAACTTCTATCGACGCTTCATCAATAACTTCAGCTCTATTGCCCGGCCCTTGCACAACCTGACGCATAAGGGTCAACCGTGGACCTGGGAGGACGCTCACCTATCAGCTTTTGAGGCAATCAAAGCCGAGATCTGCAAGGAACCTGTGCTGGCTCACCCTGATGAGTCCCAACCCTACATCTTGGAAACTGATGCTTCTGGAACTGCTCTCGGCGCCGTGCTCTCCCAATGGCAATCTGATGGACGCTTGCACACTATAGCCTTCTTGCTTTCTAGCTTCTCTCCTGCTGAGCTAAACTATGACACTCATGACAAGAAGCTCTTAGTGTCATGATCCTCTGATCCAGACATCTCTTCTCTCTTGCCCCTCCCTCATGTGCCATGTCTTTCTGCTTGTCTGTCTTGTCGCTTAACAATTCTCTCGCTTGCGTCGCTTAGTCCTCGCCTGTATGCCTCGTGTTCCGCCTCGCTTGTTTGCCGTCGCTTAGTACGCTTGTACAGGCGACGCCTAGATGTGTTCGTTGCTCTTCTCGCTTGTCTCTCGCTTGTCTCTCGCTCAGGTGTCGCTTAGCTGTTTTCTGCAATATATAAACGCTGTGAATCGTTCTGGTTAATCCCAAGAAAAAATTCACCTCGTCCTTTCCCCATTCTACACACCTAAGTGCCTTCTCTAAGACATTTAGAGCTGCCTAGGTTCATTCCTACAGTCACAGGTCCACTTCCTGTCGGGTTGTGACACTTAGCTATCGTGCGCTCCTTTGAACACTGGCGCATTTTTCTGGAGGGTACTGAACAACTGGTCACTGTGCTAACGGATCATGAGAACTTAGAATATTGGAAAGAAGCTAGGACATTCAACAGAAGACACGCTCGTTGGCACCTGTTCTTGGCATCTTACTACTTTGCAATTGCACACCGGCCTGGAAAACAGTCTGAGAAGCCTGATGCTTTGTCAAGGCGCGCAGATCACGCAGAAGGGGACCCGGAGCCTCAGGTGATGCTCCCTGAGTCTGTGTTCCTTGGCTATGCTGCAGAAATTTCTGCTCCAATGATGGATCAAATCAAGGAAGCCCTACCAGATGACCCCAGTTTAGAGCTCGTGATCTCCGCTGCCTCTGACCCTGAGTCCCTGCCCAAGACTGTTGCTGCCAAGTTCAAAGACTAACAATGGAAGACGGCCTGCTGTTCTATCCAGGCAGGGTTGCTGTTCCCAATGAACCTGAGCTCAAACAGGAGTTGCTATCTCACTTCCATGACACACCGGCTGCTGGACACCAGGGACGCGCGCGAACCCTTGAGATAATATCGCGACACGACTACTGGCCTGCCATGAAGCTCCAAGTCAACCGCTACGTGGACTCTTGTGAAATCTGCCAAAGGAGTAAAGGCCAGGAGAAACACTTCGCTCTACAACCCCTGGCTGTTCCTGATGGTCCTTGGGAAGATGTCTATTATGATCGCATTGTCAAACTACCAAAGAGCAAGGGCATGGACAGCATACTGGTCGTTGTGGATAGGTTCTCTAAGATGCTGCACCTGATTCCCTTCAAGGAAACCGCCAATGCTGAAGATGTTGCTGAGATGTTCCTAAAGTATGTCTGGAAGCTGCATGATACCCCTAAGCGCACAGTGTCAGACAGGGGATCTACATTCAGCTCTAAGTTTCTAACAGCTCTGTACAAATCCCTGCAGATCCACCCCTCGTTTTCAACAGCCTATCACCCACAGTCTGATGGACAAACTGAGATCAAGAACCAGTGGGTTGAGGCATATCTGCGCTCCTTTGTCAATCACAAGCAGACCAACTGGGTGGACTGGCTCCCATTGGCTGAGTTCTGTCATAACAACTCCAGGAGCAATGCGACAGGCAAATCCCCCTTTGAGATCATCTATGGCTACTCCCCAGTCATTGACCCTTCTCTGGAACCCACAGGGATAGCTGTCGCCGACGACAGGGCTGCTGAACTGCACAAGACCATTGAGGAAATCAAGGCCACGTTGCAATGGACACAAGAACGCTACAAGAGCGCTTACAAAGGATCTGCACCACCTGAGTTCTCACCGGGAGATAAGGTTTGGCTCCTGAGCACGCACATCACGTCGCAGAGCCCCAGCAAGAAGCTTGATCATAAGCGCTACGGTCCCTTTGTTGTTGAAGAGCGCATAGGTTCCCACGCATACAGGCTGAAGCTCCCTGACACCATGAAGACCCACAACGTTTTCCATGTCTGCTTGTTGTCCCCTGTGACTGAAGACCCTCAGTTCAAGCGCACCTTCACTCCGCCACCTCCCATTGTCACTGAGCAGGGAGCGGAAGAGTTCCACGTGGAGAAGCTCCTTGATTGGAAGGTCCAGAACGGCGAATGGTACTACAGGGTCAGATGGCAGGGCTACGGACCGCTTGGTGAGACATGGGAACCGGCTAAGGAGCTATCTCACTTGGCAGGGCTGATACGCGAGTTCCAAGCGAACCACCCGGATGCGCCGGTGCCCGAAGACCCTATACCTGAGAACCTGCTTCCAGTTAAAAGGAAGAAGTCCACAGGTCGTTCCAACAAGCGGAAATCCTCCCGTTTTGCATTCTTGCAAGCTGCTACTGCTCTACTCACTGCCCACACTGCTCAGACTCATTCCCCCTACGTCTCCTGCCGACATGTCGCTGCCCCTGGACACCAACTACATCACCAGCACGGAGTTCTACCTCCAGCTGCTTCCCCAGACTCTCCTCCGCTGCCTGGGCAACAACAGCGTCCTGCAGTGCACCTTGATGTCTGCCAGAATGCGCCGCGCATGTACTTTCGCAGGCCACGGGCTTTTCGCGCATCCAACCCCAGGATATTTGCACTGGGTTGACTTCCAAGGCCAACCCTGCCCCAAGACCCTGCGCAACGCGCCGGCCTATTGCTGGCTTCACCTCATCACTCACGACCTCAAAAACTTGGCCCTGCTCGCTCAGTGGCACTCGGACGGTCTCTCCTTCACTCCCTTGCCCAATCCAGAGTCCCCCGAGGATTATGCGCTTGCCATCACCATGGAGGACTTGTACCTGCAGGAGCCCAACGAGCAGGCGCTCCCCGCTGCTCTCCCCGAGGAGCTAGCCGAAGAACCTGCCGGACGATGGGAGTATGGCCCCTGTTCTTGGGGCGACAGGCGCTGGACTGGCTGGGGAGAGCCTCCCACTGATACCACCTACAACCCGGACGCCTGGGCTACCCAGCCTGCTGGCTCTGCCTGACAGGCCTTTGTTGGGGGGTAATGTCATGATCCTCAGATCAAGACATCCTTGTTCTCTTGCCCCTCCTGCATTCCCCTTGTCGCTCTTTGCCTTGCTGGCAGTTTCTATTGTCTGATGTCTGTTTTCTCGCTTATCCTCGCTTGTGCTGTCTTGTGCTTCCCCTCGCTTGCTTGCCGTTGTCTCTTGCGCTTGTGCAAGCGGCGCTTAGATGTGTTCCCTCTTGTTCTCGCTTGTAGCTCGCTTAGTTGTACCTTGTGACTTGAACATTGTTCGCTTAGTGCTTTGCTACAATATATATAGTGTGTGAATCGTTCTGGTTAATCCCAAGAACATCTCACCTCGTCGTTTCCCCTTCTCCACTGTGTTGAGCAAGCTCTAAGACATTTGGACTTGCCGAGCACACTCAAAACTACATCCACAGGTTCACTTCCTCACAGGTTGTGACACAATGTCATGCAATGAACACCATGAACAACTCCCTGGAATATTTGCACACAATTGCACCCACATATTTTGCAGAGGGGGCGGCACACGGTGCGTTGCATGTTTAATGGCCCTGGCCATGATACCGTGTTTGGTATGACAACCCTTGGGGCTGCTGGCGTGCTGGT
>WSTJ01001660.1:0-11432 GCA_019623705.1 Ceratobasidium sp. 428 | reverse complement strand
AAAGGCCTCGGAAAGGTGGGCCGATCACATTTCCGAGGCCTTTCAACGTATCAGAAATCCGGCGCTCCCCCCAGTGATATGGAATTCGGGATTCATGGAATCGCCGATCATCTACGCTTGCCAACGATACTGATCACACGATGACTACCGAACTTAAACCGTCCAAACTGGGCAAAAAGTCTTAGCAAGTAGGCTCTCTTTGTGTGTGTTCAATTCACTTCCTAACTTATTCGATCGATTAGCTGGGATGAAGTATACAACAAAGAAGTAGAGAACTTCGAGGTGGATGGAGATGAAGGGGAGATATGGTACGCCCACCGATGACCCACGTCGAGCTGAAGTCCAACATTGCTCGCTAGGTTTGGCGAGGAGACGGTTGAAAAGATGGTAACTTTCATTCTACTGCAAGTCTAACATATGCCGCTTGATTGAAAGCTCGACCTTCTTAGCTCGAATGGACTCTTAGCAACGTACCCACGATCGAAAATCCATACATATTAGATATTGGAACGGGCAATGGGGTCATGGCCGTTACCTTAGCCGAAAATGGATACGATGCGGCTCGTATCCTTGGAGTTGATTACAGGTTAGTGCCGCTATGCTCTAGCGGCGATACAAAGTTTACTGATCGAGGTTAGTGAGCCGTCGATCAAGCTGGCTAAGTCTGTGGCCGTGGGACGAGGGCACCCCAGTATTCATTATGCAGTACTTGACTTTATCAATGAGACACCACCTGCTATCAGCGAGGGCCAGACGGATAACAAATGGGATTTGTTGTAGGTGCGGTTCTTCATATTCCGCGACACAATTATTAATGAGAAACTCTATCCAGGCTTGACAAAGGCACATATGATGCGATCGCGTTGGCAGAGAAAAATGATGATGGAACTCACCTTGTCTCGAAATATCCCCACAAGGTTGCAGAGGCGCTCAAAACGGGAGGTTTATTTTTGATCACATGTGAGCATAACAGCGCTCTCCAAATTCTTATAAATATCATTATGAATCCACAGCCTGTAACTTTACCGAAGAGGAGCTCAAGGCCGCTTTCGGGACTGCTGACCTTGGACTGGTTTATCAGTGAGTAAGCTTTCAATTCGGTAAGCATTTAGTTCTAATATAGAACCAGCTCGCGCATACAACACCCTACATACACGTTCGGGGGCAGCTCAGGAAGTGTCTGTTCATCTGTTGCATTCAAAAAGACCTGAGTAATGGACGTACGGCTATAAATCATCATCGGAGAGAGAGTCTCGTTGTAAAGCCTCCTGGGCTACATCCAAACCCCAAATCAATAAATCATGCGCCCGTTTTGTCCGTGCTCCAAGTTCTTCTTCGGACCGCAATGATTGAATAAAATAGGCAATACCTTTAGACATGGCAGGTATCCGCAATCCCTTAGAAATTATTTCATCAATGGTGGCTCGGTTTCGGGTTTGAGGGATAGCATATTCGACAGATCGAATGTCGACCAGAGGCGAGTTGGACTGGGAGCTGATGATCATCTGTACAAATAATGATTTCAAGAATTGCTTTGACCGGGGTTGCAGCGTTAAGAATTCAACCGGCTGCAAGCAACACTCAGAATATGTCTCTAGCCTGGTCTGAGTTTGCCTACCTTAAAAATAGTCAGCGCAACTGAACCTCGGGCGAGCCACCACGCATATGCCTTTGCATAGTTGGTCATGGTAGAGTCCGAGACATCGTCTCCGCTTGTATCAAAATCCCGAGAGATCGCAGCACCTCCGACCTGGGTTTCACCAAGCGAGCGTAGAAAGTCCCAGAGACAGTATTGAAGAGTGATCCGGTGCGAGTGAGACTTTTGGCAGAGATGATGCGCAACCAAAGTATAAAATGGATTGTACGTTCGCTCCTAAATGATATATTTGTTTAATAGATAGGTTTTCAGCAAGCCAGCGGGTTTCATACGTTACCACAACAGTGTAAAACTACTCGGATAATTTCCCTTTGTTGTGTCTCTTGTAGCTCAAGCTGCGTCAATCGCTCGCATGCATCCACGTAATCCTAATTTAACCAGGTTAGAGATAACCAGACACTGAAATCGGAGTACCCACATCGCTGCTGACGAGAACAACAAAGATGTTTCGCCGAATCTCTGTATTCATCCCATGCTGCCGCGCTAGTTGCGCCAGTTGGTCCGTTATGTTCGCCTTCGCCTTGGACCCAGCCTCTTTTTGCCTTAATTCCTGGTTCTCGACCAAGGGGTCACCGCCCCACGCGGAACCAACCAGCCACCATTTGCCTCGCTTAGTAGAAGAATGAAGGTCGTCCAAAGACACTCGTAATGGCTCGTTAGACATCACTACGTGGGTTGAAGAGTAATCAGTCAAGGGCAAACACATATGGGATAAACATACCATGTCGTTTCTTGTTGATCCCGCCCAGATACTTTTTCATCCGCTCAATCGCCTCGGAAGCTACGTTCTGCCCCGTACCAGTCGCACGCTTTGCGTCCTTGAGCCTGTTGTTCTTCAGATTGACCAGTGTTTCAACCATAAATCGGAATCGGGAGCTACAGGTCAGGAGATATCAACCTCACGAAATCCCGGGATAAATGCGTAGTGATACCTAAGATCACTTGGGTTCTTCCCTCGCATCTTGTCCTGTACGAGCTGCACAATATCCTTCAACGCAAGCGGATCGTCTTGCCTCATCTGGTGCCCAGAATCTGTCGTACCAATTAGTTGCGACTCATTTCTCAATAAATACCGGAAACGTACTCTTTACTACTTTGAGCAACAGTTCCACATCATGCTCTAGAAACTCTGAGTCGAGCAGTGCTCGTATCAGGTCATATATAAGAACGCAAGAGATGACTTGGAAGTTGTACAACTCCGAGAGCAAGACTAGGAGGTTGGATGATTCTTTGGTGCCAGCTAGTGTTGAGGCATTCTCCTCGGCAGTAGATTGCTCAGCCGATGTAGGTGCACCCCGGAGAGACTTCCAGTGTGATTCATAGGATGATACAGTTTGCTCCACAAAATATGCCGCTAGTCGATAAAGTTAGCTGAGGGATATCGTTGGCGAAACTTGTACGACTAGACCTACCAAACTCGATCCCAACAATTTTATGCAAAGCAGCAACGAATGCAGCATGCAGAATCACAAACGTATCCAACAGATTAGCGGATGAGGAAACAGAGTCGAGCAATATCTTCGTCAAGGCCTGTGTAACGTCTGCCAGGTTCCGATTCAGAGTTGGCATAAAACGGATTTAAAAATAAGCTTACCGTTCCTGGTATTTGACCTATATAGGGCTTCAACCTCCGTTACGATTCCCTCAATGTTTTGTTCGCTTAGTCTAATCACCCAAACTCATGAGTAGGAGATATATCAGGAGCAGTCACGAAGGAGTTTACCGATTCAGCAAGCCCTTTAGCTGACGAGCGAGCTTGATCTGTTCGGCAGTCTGTGTCGTTGTAGTAGCATCGCTCGATTCGGCTTTTTGTCGAAGATGTGGCGGAACATATGCGCCTACTGTTTCTATTAGGACATCACTAGGAATCAAACGAGGCTATTTAACTCACCAGTGGCTTTTTGTTGCTCTAAAGCTTGATGGTCTATAAGCGTAGGCACTTCCTCATCGTCGCTCGCGTCCTCGGACGATCCATCGTCTCCGGCAGCTTCGTCCGAATCATCCTGTTCGGACTAGAATGATTCAAGCCAAGTATACGTTATACCATATCAAATGAGCTCACCTCTCCTTCTGTCGACCTACGTTCCTCATCTCCCTCCTCATCCTCGTCCTCATCCTCTCCCACACTCCCATCGAACCCATCAATATCCTCCTCAAGTCTATCCAGATCCATCATAATATCTACCCAACCATCCATCAATACCCCTTCCCTACCAAAACCGCACAGAAAAAACCAACACTCACCATCCAACCCATCCGCACTAAACGCACCACCATACGCCCCCTTTCCTTTCGTTGCCTTCTTCTTCTTGGATCCAATCCCAAGTTTAGCCTCGAGCCACGCAATCTCGTCGTCTTCTATGTCTTTCTCCTTCTTTCGAGGTCGAGCGGACTGTTTAGAGGATAGACGTTCTAAAGCCGTCTGTAAAGGTTTGGCTTTGGGTTTGAGTTTCAAAGGGAGCGTTGACATAGGGAGAGATTTCGAAGGGGGTAAAGTTGATTTCGAGGTCGTAGGTGGGGCGACTACTTCGTCCTTCAATTTCGGCCGTTTAGCGGGCCGCTCCTGCCCCATGGTTGTCCCCGGTCGTTTCATTGCTACTGGCGATTGAGAAGTCTCATCTTTGGGCTTCGAAAAGAATTGGCTCTTTTTACTCTTCACTTCTTCTCGCTTTGACTTTCTCGCACTCCGTCGATCGACTGTGCGACGTCGAGCGGTTGGCGCACCTGAAGCCAGTTCGCCATCTGGTTGGCGCGAAATATTAGACAAAATTACAAGAAACAAGGGCGGTTCAACACTCACCTTTGGACTTCACCTGGTCAAGCAACACTTGTGGCAGCTTTGTTCGTTTATCATGGTACTTGTGTCCTACCATGATGGTCAAAAAGAAATTTAAGAATAGTGGCGATACGTCACGTGAAGCGCCACACAATTCTAGGAAAATACATAAATTCACAAAAACATAATTACACCATTTCACTATCTTCAGAAAGCAAGAAATCTACGTCGTGTTCGTCCTCTCCTTCTTCGGCCTCTTCGTCTCCGGTCGCGGCTCCGTGTTCGGCCATATCTTCGTCCTCCCCCTCTTCTCCTTCCTCTTCTCCGCTCTCCTCTTCCGCCTCATCCTCACTCTCCTCAAACATCAATGACACAAACTCGTCACCGAGCTGCTGTCCTCCTACTTTCTTCTCCTCATTCTCCCCATGCGTTTCCGTCTCCACTGCCGCCACCTGCTCTCCCTTGGCCCTCGCCACGTCTGCCTCGGCAGCCGCAGCCGCCATCTTTCCCTTACTCGCCCGAATAACATGGGGCAGCTTGCACCCCTTGGTCTGACACACACCCTTCTCCGCAAAATCAGGACACTCTCTCACATGGTTCCGCTCACAGTCGACTCCTTTGCCACAATACCCAAGCACCGCAAAATCCCGACATACGCCGGACTTGACGTTATCCGGACCAAGATAGACGTGCGGGTACGGACATGCGGTGCCCAACCTACACCTCCCCGCGTTTTGAAAGTGCACGCAGAGAGGCATACGTTCGGGCGTCGAGTCGTGAGAAAGCGGGCAGGTGAGCGCCGTGTTGGGGCAGTCGTTGGTCACAAAGCGGGGACAGATGGCGGTCTTGTTAGGGTCGTGTTGATAGGGGCAGGTGTTTCCGTTTTGGCAGATTCCTGAAAAAAGAAAACAAGACGTCGAGGTTGGGGTTGGGGGGACGGTTCGACGAATAAATAGGGGCGCACCTGTGCGAGTCCAGAACCGGCATGGTTTATCGACAACTTTAGCGCGTTTGAGTGTCATTTTGCGTTTTCCAAATGCCCGTCGGTTGCTGCGCGAGGTCAAAGAACGGTATAGAATGCGGTGGAAAAAGACGTACCGGTGAGCCTGGACATTGCCTAATGTAGCAGACAGCTTAGCAAGCCTGGCGCGCTTGGCGGCCAGGACTGCTGGTGGTGGCGGAGGTGGTTTCGATTTTCCGATTCGGTTTGCTGCGACTAGTTTGTTCTTGCCGGCGTGGACAAGTTGTTGAGTTTGTGTTGGGGGAGTCGCCAAGGGTGTTGAAGAAATCGTTGGGGAGGTCGTTGGAGTCGATTTGAAGGACGTGCGCGATGACGGCCTTGATGCTGCCGGGGCTAAGCAAAGGTCAGAACCTACAGTATTGGATAGTTAGACCACCAACCTCCTTTGCGAACGAGAGATTTGCCGCCTCGGCCACTCTGGAACACTTGCCCGCCAAGCACGACTTCCTGTGGAGTGTTAGTCTGGGAGGAGCCACTTGCGCTAGTTGGATGTGCATAGGGCTTTCGCTGGGATGGCGGGATGTATGGTCGACCGCCTCGATAACCGCCACGGGGAGGGTGTTGCGCTTGCGATTTGTGTCGGTCGATAGCTCCTATGTAATCATTAGAAACACCGGAAACAAGCATGTTTAAGCATACGTACCCGATAATCTTGAGATCTCTTCGAGTATCTGAGCTTCTGTCTGGGCCATGATGGTGGTCGTGCTGAAGTTCACGAGGCGACAGGGGTGGAGGGTGGCTGTGCTCTGATCCAGACCAAGCGCCGTGATGACCAACCCCGCAGACCCTGAGGATGGCCGCCGAGCGTGTCTATTGACATCTCACGACTCCATCTGGCGCGACTGCGGTCTCTAGCCGTCCACCACCGGCTACCTCTACTCTCGCTTTTTCTGCCATGGCCGCAGTAAACACCACCGCCGACGCATTCTACGATGCCCTTGTCCCCTCACCCCTCACTTTTCCGATATACCATGCCGCCAGACCGGACATCCTCACTTGGATGTCGGACAAACACCTCTCGCTGGCCGCTCCTATTATCGCTTACTGGGCCCTCTCAATGTTCTTCCACGCACTGGACCTCTCCGAGTTTGCCTGGCTCGAAAAATTCCGGTTGCACGAGTCGGCAGAGGTTAAATCCCGTAACCTTGTCAGCCGTGTGGATGTAGTTTGGGCGGTATTTTTGCAGCAGATTATACAGACTGCGCTTGGCTTAATCTTCTTGGACGAACACGGCAGCGAGAGCTCATATGATCACCAAGCAGGCATGCGAGCATGTGCGCCATGGGTAGTGTGGGCTGCTCGACTCGTATGTGGCCCTGGGCCAGGCGATCGGGTTTTAGAGACGTACGGCAAGGAACTAGTACATGTGACCTACTGGTGGATTATTCCGACCGCTCAATTCATTTTTGCGCTGTAAGTTTGTGGCGGCATCTTTTTTTCTAAATTAAGGCTGACAGCTCAATGCAATTAATAGTCTCGTCATGGATACCTGGCAATACTTCTTGCATCGTCTCTTCCATGTGAACAAGTACCTGTACCGCAAGTTCCACTCAGTTCATCACAGGCTCTACGTCCCGTACGCATACGGCGCACTTTACAATCACTGGTTCGAAGGTCTCGTGCTCGACACACTCGGTGCAGCAGTCTCGCATTTTGTCTCCGGGATGGGCATCCGACAGGGCATCTTCCTGTTTGCCTTTTCCACTCTCAAGACAGTCGATGACCACTGTGGTTACGCCCTGCCGTTTGATCCGTTCCAAATGGCGTTTGGGAACAACGCACCCTACCATGACGTGCACCACCAAGTAAGCTCTATGCTCCCCTCCCTTCTACATATACTAACCGCCTACCACCAGTCATATGGCCTCAAGCGGAACTTTAGCCAACCATTCTTCGTCCACTGGGACACTCTACTCGGAACCAAGATGGAACCACGCAAACTATCAGACAAGAAAGACGCTCGTCTTAAACCTAAAGAAAAGGAGCTCTAAACCGGATTTCGTCTGCCCGTTTAGCCGGATTTTGTCTGTGTGTTTAACCGGATTCTGTCTGTGCGTATATACCGTATATTGTCTCCCCGCTCTCTTGAATTGTGTCACTCTCTAGCACCCTCACCGCTCTTTATCTATTTGATTGTTGTGGTTGTTTTGTTTTCGATTGTGATTGCTGTATACAAGCTACATAATGTGATTGATTAACCGGAGGGGTGGTATAATAATGGTCCATTGCGGGTTGGGTGGGATGTCGAGTGGGAGGAGGTCTACATACGGAAACGCATGTACGCCATGAGCAGAGCAGCGCAACCGGTGGCTACAAGATAAGCAAGGATGAGGTCAATCCAATCGCGGATCAAAGCAGGGTACGTACCGACTGTAACCAAATACTGCAGCGTATTTTGCTATAGGTCATTCAATGTCAGTTCAGGTCATAATCTCGAAAGTAGTGTTGGTGACGAGCGTAGACAAGGGCCCTCACTCTCGGCACCCGAGCTTTTACGAAATTACTCGTAGTTCAGACGCTCGGGGGGTTAAACCCTAGCGACTGAGCTTCCAATCCTTGCCGCCAACTGCTTAAAAGACAAAAGACACACCTTAGACTGTTCAATCGCCGTCCTCAACCCACTAATCTCACTCTCGACCCTCGTATCTACCTCTCGAATCTTTAACTCCTGCACGCTGCTTTCATCCCTAATTCTCCCTGCCAGCTCCCCTTGTTAATACCACACTCACAGAACCCAAGTTCTCCATAATTCACCTTTCTCCAAGTTCAAATCTAGCCGAACCCCCGCCTGAGTCCTTGTAATCTCCTCCCTCAATCGGGCTTTGAGCCTTTCAACATCCGTAACAAGTCGGTCATTGTCTGCTTTCATTAGCGCGACGTCATTCTTCTCGAGGAGCTGGACTTCGGATTTGAGTTGTGCAAAATCAACTTTTTGCGTATAGGAGTACTGTAGCAGATACATTAGTTCTCGTTTTTCAGATATTTAATCACAGAGAAAAGTAGTGAGTGGATAGCGATATCACACACCTTCTCCTGGTCCGACTTGGTGACCATATTCCTCGACATATTCTTCACACTCTCATCAACCACTTCTGAAATTGCTTTCATAAGCCCCTCGGCCTGTGACCTCGATAACCCCTCTTCCTCCAACCTCTGAACAAATTGGTGCGTGTCAAAGTGGTTCTCTCGTAGGACGGTGGTTGTGTGGAGTGGTCGGCATAATAAGGGTAAAGGAGCACGCGAGGGGATGCGGGTATAAGTAGAGGATATGAGGCGAGCTTAGGTATGCGAGAGACTCAGTGATAGTGAAACAACGAAGAGCTAGTGGACGTACATGGGAAGAGACGCGTCGCTGAAGAGGTGATCATCGTGGTAATTAGGGTCGCGGTTAGAGCTTGAAGATAAGATAAGATCCCAGCGCTAACGTGTTTGTCATCCAAATTTTGATTTGCTCTTGACAATCTCGACGTCTTCCCCACCATGCAGAGCGACGATGTGATTTGGTCTGTCATTAACCACCAAGTACGACCCACAGAACTCCATTGAGCTCCACATAAAACTGACGAGTAATGAACATATAGTTCTGCTCCTATAAAGTCAAGTGCGTACCTCCGCTACGCCCCGTGAATCTCACTCATAACATCCCATAGAACAGATACCCAAAACTTTTGTCGGAACGAATATAATGTCACAGGCTTCTGCAACCGCCAGTCCTGTCCACTTGCCAACTCTCGGTATGCGACAGTAAGGGAGAAAGAAGGTGCGTCTGGCTGGCCCAGCGATATCATTGAGACGATGCTAATTCGGCTTGGGCTTTGCGTACAGGTGTATTATATCTATATGTGAAAACCATTGAACGAGCCCATACTCCGGCAAAGATGTGGGAGAAAATCAGACTTTCGAACAATTATACAAAGGCGCTGGAGCAGGTGTGTACCATGACATCCTCTATGTTCCGATCACTAACCCCAAAGGGAAATATCACAGATTGACCAAGAGCTTATATACTGGCCGAACTTTACAATCCATAAATGTAAACAACGAGTAACGAAGATTACACAGTACCTCATCAAGATGCGGAAGCTCAAACTTCACGCTCAGTATGTCCTCCCGCTCCACTCCCATGCTCCCATACTAATTGGTACCCTCAAGACCCAAACTCATCGGCATAAAAAAGAAACTCGAACGCCGCGAAGCAACTCGAGAATCCAAAGCTCTCGCTGCCGCACACCTCGAACGCTCCATCGAAAAAGAACTTATCGAACGGCTCAAGTCCAAAGCGTATGGAGATGCTCCACTTAACGTCAACGAAGATGTCTGGCGCCAGGTCCTAGAGGGCGAGAAGCAAAAAGACAAGGCTGGGATTGAGATGGAGGACGACGAGACGGATGAAGATGAAGATGAAGAGGAGCTGGAAGAGGAGGACGAGGAAGGGCTGGGCGACCGAGAGTATGTGACAGACGATAGTGGGGATGAGTTTGGGGATTTGAGCGACTTGGAGGACTTGGAGCAGGCGGAGGTATGTTTACTCTCTCTGTGACGGTTCCACTCGACCAAACTCGGATGTAGGACTCGGAGGATGAGCACGATGAGGAACAAGATCAGGGCTGCGAAAATGAGTCTGGATCGGAGGAAGCCAAGCCTGGTCCATCCCGAAAACGGACATCTACTCTTGGCAAACGCAAAGCCGGTTCCTCCCAAAGGCCGGATCCGAAACGGAAGAAGGGACGAGGTGTGATCCATGTTCACTGCTCTTTTATTCTTCTTGCTGAGTCTTCTGTGCAGGTGGTGCACGGGTGGAAGTCGAGCTCGAAGAAGAAACAGAACCACTCACAAAAGAAGCTATCGCTTTATGGTAGTCGCTTCACGCTTTCGTCCGTTTTGTATACTTATGCATTGACTACGGGATATATTCAAGTTAACCCCGGACCGTCCTATTTTGGAAATCAATATTTTGGAGGTAGTATCGTAGCTTGAATGCGACCTCGATGCGACCCCCAAAGGGGTATGTGATTCGTGACTGCATGACGCAAACCGTTGCTAGTTACACTACGTCATCCCACACCTTTCTTCCACCATGTCCGTGTCGAGTTTAGCCCTCGCGTGAGCCGCCCGATTGGTGACTGGGCTCAACAAGTCCATTATGCTATTGGCTCGTTGGGTCGCGACCATGTAGCGTGTTTCTCTTGGCCGTGTTGCAGCCCCTCGCTTCTCGCATGCGCATAAATGCGCAAGTTCTTGGCATCCTCCAGACCTCTCTTGTTGTTCCCCTCTCTCCTCGAATCCTCTAAGCCTATCAGAGGAAAATGCCTATTCAAAGCTCCGGCGGAATATTTTCTTTGAAAAAGCTCCGAGGCATCGTAAGTTCTTTGGATTATTGGGTACAACCTGACAATAAAACGTCATGCGCTAGGTTGTAAACGAAATATGGCCAGAATTAACTTTCTTTACGGCCGTTGCTGTCAGTAAGTGACTATGCAGTACTCCAAGCCTTTGGCATGATGATATTCAACCGAGCGATCCATCACTCTTAGTGGTCGTCTGCGTGTGTCAGTATACCACAACGAAGCTAGTAAGCGCCCAACTTCGTCCGAGCTACATCCCGCCTAAATCAATTCTTCGACTAGTCGTTTTCGCCTCAACTATTGACCGTGCTGGGTACTCAAATTGATCGCTGAACTAACTGGACATCATCTGAAAATCTCCGGATTGATTGTATTCAGGTACTGTGCTCGGTTTGGTCATCAGTTTCCGAACGACCTCGGCCTATGACCGGTATTGGGAAGGCCGAAAGCTCTGGAGTACCATTTCACTCTCCGTATGTTGCTTTAGTCCAATCCAAAAGTACCACTATAGCTCCCCTCTTTCCAGAGTCGTAATTTGGCAAATATAATCTGGATCCATGTACCTACAGATCGTTCAGCAAAGGCCAAGGAACCCTTACCCAAGGACGCAAACCTCAAAGCTATAATTGAAAA
>WSTJ01001659.1:0-11433 GCA_019623705.1 Ceratobasidium sp. 428 | reverse complement strand
TATTCACAAGTATTTCAACACCCAGCGCATCGCTTAGCGAATTGATCCTCACGAGTGGGGTATTGCCTACACTACTCGTTAGTGTACACGTTGGTATTAAACAAATCAGGGCTCTACCAATAAGGCCCACTACTCCCGACACAATCTCGTCGCTCCTAAGTTCGATTGGTCGAGGTACATAGTCTCTGGCCCCCTCCGCCTTTTCCCGTGCGATTCGGCGACGCCTAGCGACATAACCGGATAGCGAGGAAGATGATATAGATATAGCCACGCCTTGAGGGCGGATTTGACTCAGCGTTTCCTATGGTTGGGATAATGAACGAGACTTACCAATTGCTACACCGATTGTGATATCCCGCGTTACTTTGGAAGTTGCCCAACCTGGCACCGAAAGCGACATGCTTTTGCTACAGAGAATCAATGGACAGTAAATCTGTGAGGTCCATGATATAGCCTTTTGTCACTATATAGTATGAGAGCAAATCAGCGTGCTCCGTTGCCAGTTACTCTGTTTATAGCGTACCTTGCCTCAACCTCTCGACTTGGTGATACCGTGGTGGAGAGGAGCGAGGATCTGAGACGAGTTAAGCGCCGAGACCCTGATCCTCACTAAACGGCGCATTTAAAATCCAAGGTCTGACGACTACCATCACATTACTGCTAAATTTGGGTTTTGTGCTCTAGTGAAAAGAATAACCTCCGCTAATACAGCACAAGTACTTAGTAAGGATACTCGGCCCTGCAATGAACGTCTTCTTGCTTTCCCCACACAAAGAAGGACCCACAAATTCCCCAGCATACTAAGGCTATACACTACCAGCCATGGCGTACTACGTAGAGCTACACCTTTCCCTCTTCAAATAATAGAATACTAGAAGGGTCAAGCAATCGCGCAGGTGCGCGCATGAGTTGCGGACTGTGGTACTATACATATCCAGCTGCGGGCTTAGCTAATGCGATGACATCAATGTATCGTCCTCAACTTGATTGACACCACCACAAGCTCTCTTATCTTGTATCAAACAGAATGACAGACAACACTCAAGCCACAATACCCTCACAACCCCCACAACATCCACAACCTCCAGAATTCCACTCACCTCCTCCCCCTCCTGGCGATCCTCCAATGGCGAGTGCTGCATCTACTGTGCTTTCGAGCCAGGAAACAACCCAACCAACAGTCGAGCCCGGACAATATGCGCCTCCGCCGGGACCTCCACCAGGAGCTTCAGCACCAGCTTCTGTGTCGGCCACCGAGGCTCCGACCCAGCCAAATGCGGACCCATTCAGCGACACGCAACAAACCACCGCAGCCGCGCAGCTTCAGGAACCTCCGCAGCATCCAGAACGACCTCTGCCTACAGGACCCTTTACCGAAACACCACTTCACAGCGAGCCAGCTCCTATATTGCCTCCTCGGCCACAACCTCAGACTGGACCAGAACAACAAACTCCCCCTCCACCCCGCGCCTCATTTGATCAAATCCCAGACCATCCCGCTCTGCGCCAGTCCTCGCTTGGCCGCGCTCAGTCTCCGACTCACTCTGTCCAGCGTGTGGCAATGACACCCTTACAACCTCAACCCGTCGCGCCACCTCCTCAGGTGCCTGTACTAGATGCCAACGCCGACACGCTGGAATCTGATCCTGCGATTTCATCGTTGCACGCTATGTTTCCTGCTTTTGATCTGCTCGTGATTCAGTCGGTACTCGAGGCTACTGGAGGTGATAGAGATCAAGCGATTGATAGCCTTTTGTCGATGAGCGATCCTGATTATGCGCCGACGCAGCCCCATGCTCAGACAGCTGGAGGCGGTGCTCCTAACCAGGGCCGACAGCCGGTAAGTAGTGCCCGCACATATCTTGCAGAACCAGACTTATCCAGAAGTAGAGTCAAACCGAACTTGACGAAGAATTCGCACGACGGCTCATGCTTGAAGAAGAGCAGCAAGCGCATGGAAGTTCGTGGCCACCACAAGATCATCAAGCCTCCCCGCACCACGTCCCCTATCAGACCTATCAGCCTCGGCGCAGCGGCGAGCACCAACGCCCGACAGGTACTGGGGGCGGAGGCGGAGGAATCGGTGATATGGCGAACGATTTGCAACAACAATTTAGGAGCTTTATCGGTGGCGCAGGAGGCAGAGGGCTGGGGCACAGAGTCAGCCTCAAGGCCAGAGTCAAGCCGGTACCGGGGTAGGATATCAAGAGCAGCTTAACAAGTTCGCGGATAGTACGTGGCTACATCCGATTCCATGCACCTGTACTGATGCTATTTATCAGCCGGAAAGAAAACTTTTAATTCAATCTTTAACAAAGTCAAACAGAAGATGGAAGAGTTTGATCGGCAACACCCGTATGTCTTGGCGTTTACTCTGGCGATTCCAGACTCACACTACTTGCTTTACAGGCCAGATACCCAGAACATGAATCAGCCACCTCAAGCTGGACACTGGAGCAATTGGCAGGGCCCAGATCCGGCCCGTCAGCCAACGCAACAAACTACGACGTATGCTCACTCACCAGCCCCAGCTCCAAGTCAGTCGATTCCCAATGCGTGGTCACCCCCTCCAGCTACACCCCATGGTGCGCTGAATAGTAATCCATATGGCGTCCCCCCGGCGAATCCTAATGTGGATACCAATGCTGCTAGCCTTCCCGCAAGCAGCGGGAGATGGAACTATCAACCCGAGGCTGCTGCCGCGCCACCGCCACCACAAGCTTCTGCAGCGGGAACTGGTACTGGCGCCCCCGAGGAGCCAAGAAAGAGCATTGATACTTGTAAGTGTTATGGTTATCGTGTGATCAAATGTCTTATTCGATTCTGACTGGTTCTTAGCCCGGCTAGGCCTTTTACCCAAGCGTCCAGTTTCCCTTATGGACGTAAATGCGAACACACGGCCGGCGGCTGCTCCGGCCCCGGCTCCAGCCCATACAATGGAACGTGACAGTGACGAAGAATGTACGTCTAATTTGATGTCCGAGTTGTAACATGATACTGATTTAGTTTTGCTAGCGTTGGAATACGTGGACCGACCGATGCCGGGAGCAATGGGCAGACCGTCATAGGTGCAAGTGCCTGGTAGGAGTGATTGTTTATACCATGTAAACGAGTAAACTGTGAATATATGATGTAATGGACTTTGCATACTGTTATTTTGATAATCGGGTGCTCGTTTTCAACTTTTGGAGTTGCACCGGACAAGGCGTGCCAGTACGGGGTAAACAGACACCCACGGCACTTGTTTCAAGCTCTTTGGTACGGGGCAGAGGATTATCCGAATGACAAGCACACGCATTTGAGGCTGGCATATCACTTAACTTCTTCTTAGGCGTGGGTGCTAGAATCCACTGGATATATGCGCTATATGGACGTGAAACAAATTAAATATTGGGTTAGACCACCGCGGCACAGCCACACCGAGGATCTTTGCTCGAAAGTTGAAACTCGAAGAAATCGTGATTTCTATGTCGTTCTACCCCTTTATCCTACTTTATTTGTTCTGTCCATCTAGCTATAATGGCCACTTACTCTTGTGAGCGAAAAACCGCACCCGATCCGCTACCTTTCGTAAAGAGCCCGGGATAATGCGCGGCCGTGACCCCTCCTCCCGAATCAGCACAGTTGGAGCCACACAGCCTGCAAGCCCAGCGAGTTTGACCCCGCCTCCCGCGGCCAATTCCACCGCTTTGTCTTTTGCACCCAAACCTAGGAAAATTTGGTTCGACGAGGCCACCCATAATGGCATGGCTTCAACATGGAAAGGCTAGGAGCTCTTAACATTGCTCCGTACAGCTCAAATGTACAACTTTAGCGAATAGGCCGTAAGCCTACGATTGAAGGTACGACTAAACGCCGAAGACGCATCGGACCGGGTCGATCGAATCCGCTCAAGGTCCGGTCTGGGCTTTTTCCGGGGCGGGCCGTCGCCCAGGCCGAGGTCGATGACAGACGTACCGGACGAGGACTTGTCCCGGCCGTTTGTGAATGCGACTTTGGAAGAAGTTGTGGAAGCGGACGTAGTAGTAGTCGGAGTGGGTTGGTTGTGGGGCGCAGATGGGGACGAGTCCGGGACGAGCACGCGAGGAACACGCGGCGTCGTAGGCTGCTCAGCGCCGAAAAAGCGCGACTAGACTTGCTCAGGCTGCACACTCTGCACGTCCTTTTTCCGTTTGAACTTGATTTGGGTGAGTGTCGTTGTCTATCACCCAAAACACACATCAGCTATTTGTAGTTCTACTCCAGCTCAACCAACCCACTCACCCGGTTGCTCGTCTTGCTCACTTCTGCCCCACCTGTTGACATGTGTTAGTGCTACTATTAAAATGAAATGACGAAGAAGATGACAAAAAAGACGGCCGATACGCAGGCCCGCGACGGCGACGAAGGCGGCTGCAGTGTGAACAGTTGCCCTTTGGCGCTTAACCCGGCACTCCACGGGTCCGGCACCAATTCAACTTTTCTGGGCAAACTCGATCCGACCCAACTCGGCCATTGTCGGTACGACAGCTTATTCTCCGCTATATCCGTACGAGCTATGGTCCGACTGATCACACACAACATCCTCGCATGCCACGCCAAAGGCTGTACATCAAACAACTTTCCGCTCAGATTCAAAGACGCTCAAATCGCGATTCAAGAAGCGGAATATAATCCTGCATTCTTGACCAAGTTTATGCCGAGGCTTGATTGGAGTGCGTTGGTTTCGACTGCGAAAGAGGTGAGCTCTGGCTATGCTTTCTCTTTTTATGGTCTAGTAAACTGATTGGTGTGAGTTAGTTGGGTGATGATAGTCTACCAGAGATGCAACCAGCACCAGGAACGGAAGATGAAGACTTCTTACAAAAGCTGCACCATGTCTTGCTCGAAGTACGTCCTCCTCTCTTCCTTCTTGTACCTCTTTGATCTTGGCATTCAACTAGATTCACGTCGAAGAAGGCGCAATGATCTGCCCTAACTGCAACCACTCATACATGATCATGCAGGGTATACCAAACATGGTGAGCACACAGTCTACCCTAAGTAGAGTACAATCAAGATTTATATTAACACCATTACAGTTACTCGCCGAACATGAGATATCAAAATGATCCAAATCAAGTTCAATAATGCTCTTTCTGGCTTAATTTATTCCCTTTTTCGGTCATTTGTGGATCGCCGAGCATGTGTGTGTATGTGTGTTACCCATGCCAAAAATAAATGGAAAGGTATGCTCTTACTTTTTAAGTCCAACCACCTGCTCAGGCTCAAGTAATCACGAACGAAACGTACAGACTTATGCCCTCAATACCTCGGGCTTGCTCACAAACACGTTCCTCGGACTAACAAACTCTCTCTCTGACCCGCTTAAAAAACGAGTGATCAGCTAGGATACGGATATGATCATCCTCATGACACAAGCGCACATACTCATGCTCAAGTTCTCACATCTGGCCATGAACATCCTCCCGTACTACGACGACTATTTCGGATTGAGAAAATGACTGTATAAAGGACCCAGATCCAAAGTTTGAACCCGCATACATTATATCTTTATTCATCTCATGATAGCTTAGGGCCATACGTCTCAAAGTCCAGCTATGTTATGGAAGAACCGTTCTTCATTTATAACTAAAAAAAAAAGAGAAACCAAGACCCATCTACAGTAGGAGTCGTCACGTGAGAGTCTTTAATAAACCTCCAAGGCTCCATTACGACAGTAACCGTCCCTTTACCAGCACTGAGTGTAGTAATTGTTGAAGTGTTTCATTATGCAGGCGACTCATACGCACAGAATATTTTCTATTCCTGATGTTATTTCTCTGATATGTGACTACCTGGGGTACCAAGATCTCGTAAACATCCTGACTGTTTCCCGTACTTTTTTCCGTTGTGCTTCGCCCCGTGTGTGGAGTGATCTTTCATGCTCGAAACCTGTGATGGGGCTACTTCCAGACGCCAACTTCAGCAGTGTTTCCGAATGGCTTGATGTAAGTCTACGGTTGCCGTCGTCCGTGTTTTCTAACTCTTTGGTCGGAACGCAGAGCCCTGAGCGACTCGACGAGCAGCTGCTCACTCGTTTTGACACTTACGCACCTTTAATCCGCAAAATCACGGTGGCTCCCGGCGGAGGAGAAAAGCAAGCTTGGTTCCTGGTGAAGATACGGCGCCGCGGCCCTCTCCTTCCTGGACTACACACGCTACACTTGGACGTTAAGCGGCGGGGCGTACGATATGAGCCAGCTTTGGATGTCTTTATATGTGCAATGGCTCTTCTCTGCCCGTCGCTTGTGGAGATTGGTGGACCCCCACATTGTACTGAGTGGACACATTCGTCTTTTCTGTCGCTGCTGCTACAGCTCATTCCTCAAGCCGCGCCGGACCTGAAGCGATTGCGATTGCTAGTTCGAAGTCAGAAACACATCCCGTATATCAAATCTAGCCTCTTTTCTAACCTTGGTGCATTGCGTAACCTTTGTACCCTGGAATGCACCACTGCTATGCTAGACTCACTGGTTTTGTCGAACCTTTCGATCCTCTCCGAGCTCGAATCACTCAAAATCGACGCTCCAGCGGCGAACGAGCCGAATTCTGGGCGAGATAATGGAGAACCTGAGGAAGACTTGTCTCTGGAGGAGTTGACACTATCGCCTCACTCGTTCCCCAAGCTTCGGCACCTCAGCACACAGTTCTTACCGTGCAGAGTAGTATCTCAACTGTGGGGCTCCGCACCGCTCGTTCAGAAGCTCATATCCGTTCACGTTCGCTTCCATCCCGACGATTCCAAGCCATCTTACTCGCTAATTAACGATACCATGCGTGATATCTGCAAGGGCAGTCCTAATATAGTTGATCTCAGCTTGGACTCGAATGATGCCGGGGATCATCCTATTCTCTCGCCAGCTGTGGTAGATTATTGGCAATATCTTCCGTTACGCCGTCTCCAGTTACTGGACGTATATCTGCCGGAATCATTTTATGAAATTAGCCCGTTCATATCTGGTATGTCCAACATGGAGTACCTGGAGATGGAAAGCATGAGAGTTGTGTTTGACGACCTCGTCCTAATCGCATGCCACTTACCTAAACTACGGTTTCTGGTCGCAAATGTAACTCTTACAGGATGGCCCGATGATCTCGAGGATTACTCCGTAACCCCGTCTCTTTCAACGCTTCGTCTTGGGAGCGAGTTTGTATTCAGCAAGCAAGTTGAGGGGTTTAACTTAGACGAGGGCGAGTCTATGGAAGATTATATTGACCTCATGGCCGAGTGGGTATATCGTTCTCCGAGGTGGACTCGTACTTAACTATATCACCTGTTTGTTTAGACATCTGCACGTGTTATGGCCAAGCGGTATTATTTGCGAGGAGGAAAGCACATGGTATATTCGCGAGCCCTCGGATACAGAATATCTTAACTTGCTAAGAAGCAAGTTGAGAGCCTTGAATCCTCCGGGATTCGCACTACCCGCTCGTGAAAGCTACCAGGCGGAGTGGTTATACAGTAAGACCTAGGTGGTGTTAATGTAAATTTCTCAGTTGCATCGTTTTTATAGGCCGGTAGACATGGACTAGCTCGTAGCTTGGCCTGCGCCAGGTCGTTGAGGTATACGCATCCCACAAACCGCAAACTCCTTGCAATGTCCCCCCCACGTACCGTTTAAACTCCATTCGTGTGCCACATAATTGTACTATTGATGCGCGAAACCTCCTACTACGCGATTCGTTACGCTGAGCGAGAGGTTGAGTCTTGAACTGCCTACGACTTTATTAGTCGCTCCACGGCTCTCAAGTCTGAATATAGGTAGCGCCATCTAGCGCTTTGTCTCTCTAGCCAACAAGCCAGCGATCTTCCCATAAAACACGCGCATACATACAACTCAATCATCTAAATCGCTTAGCTCTTCCAACAATATGTCTACTCAACCATACTATATGTATAAGTATACGTAATATCTCTTATTTGTGATATGTAATAGTTGCAGTCCAGCGCCAACGTTCCTCTCCCGCCAACAGAACGGCGATCGCTCAACATCACTTGTACATGTCATAGATTTTGAAGAAACCCAGGTTTCCTGACGGGAATCATCACGTGAGAGTTTTAGCCTCAACCACCATCCTGTTGCCAACATTACGGTGGTTTTTTCTCCGTTGAAGTGCTCTACCATGCAAGCGACTCATACACATGGCATTTTCTCTGTTTCTGATATCCTGGCTCTCATATGCGGCTACCTAGAGTTCCAGGATCTCGTAAACCTGTTAGCTATTTCTCGTACTTTTTTCCATTGCGCCTCGCCCCATGTGTGGACTGAGCTCTCAGGCCCACAACCTTTAATGGGACTGCTTCCGGTTAACCCAGATGAAGTGTCCGAGCAACTTGGCGTAGGTTTACCACTACTATTGACTGCGTTTTCTAACTCGCGTTCTTCTTGCTTGAAACGCAGAACCCTGGACAACTTGATCAGCAGTCACTTCTTCGCTTCGACCTTTACGCGTCTTTAGTCCGTAAAATCACTGTGGATCCCACCGAAGAAGGGACCAAACTGGCATGGCACTTTCTTCTGAGGAGGGTACCACGCCGTCCTCTTCTACCTGGACTACGTCGGCTGGCCTTGGGCGTTGGGTGCGGCCAGCGTTATGAACCTTTGGAGGCTCTTATGTGCACACTGGCGCTTCTCTGCCCGCCACTTGTTGAGATCTGTGGAACCCCATACTATGATGCATGGATCGAGCCGCCTCTCGTGTCGCTGTTGCTACAGGGTCTTGTTCACACTGCTCCGGATATGGAAAGGCTGCGGCTGCTGGCTCTCAGCCAGAAGCAAATCCCATACATCAAATCCAGCCTATTCTCCAACCTTGCCGCACTTCGCAGTCTTCGTACCCTTCATTGCAGTACTGCTATGATAGACTCGTCGGTTATGTTGCTCCTTGGTACTCTCCCCGAGCTCAAATCGCTCCAGATTAACGCTCCGGCAGCGCCGGATGGACTTGATGATCCTGAGCGTGATAACGGAGATCCTGAAGACGACTTGTCTCTGGACGACCTGATCCTGCCACCTCACTCTTTCCCTAGCCTTCGACATCTCAACCTACAGTTCTTACCGTGCGGAGTAGTATCTCAGCTGTGGAGTTCCGCACCACTTGTTCGGCAGCTCATCTCTGTGCATGTTCGCTTCCACCCGGATGATGCCGCACAAGGCGACTCGACAACAATCAATGGCACGATTTGTGATATCTGCAAGGGCAGCCCTGATACAATCGAGCTCTGCTTGGATGGATATGACATCCAATATATCGAAATCTCGCCAGCTGTCATAGACTGTTTAAAACAGCTTCCACTACAACGGCTCCAGTTGCTAGATATATACTACCTACCCGAACCGCTCGGGTCCAGTACCAGTCTACTTGTGACCGCTATACCTAACGTAGAGTACCTTGAGGTCGGCCAAGTGAATGTTTCGTTTGACGAACTTGTTCTAATCGCAAAACACCTACCCAAACTGCGATTTTTGGTTGCATACGTAATCCTTACAGGATGGCCCTACGACCTCGAGGACTACGAGTCTATAACCTCTTCACCTTCAGTTCTTCATCTTGGCTGCGGGTTCATGTTCAGCAGTCAAACTGAGGAGGAAGAGGACGAGTCCATGGAAGACTATGTAGATCTTATGGCTCAGTGCGTGTGCATCTTCACCCGAAATTTACTCATGCTGAATGCTTCTGTTAGACATCTACATATGCTATGGCCAAATGGTATCAATTGCGAGCGGGAACACACCGGGGAGCCTCCAGAGGACTTGGACAAGGATTATTTGAACTTGCTGCAAAGCAAGCTGAAGGTTCTGAATCCTCCGGAATTCGAACCGCCAGCTCGTAAAACTTATCAAGCGACTTGGTTGTACTAGTACGAGCATTCACATTAAATACGCGCACGCGACAGGATTTTTTGGTTTAAAGCTACTCTCTACAGTATTCATTCCTCACATACCACGGACTCTTTATTCTTCCCAACCATAATTGTTTGCCCCATCCGCTTATTCGGCAGTATAATCTTGTATGTTACACAACCATGCTGTATATATATGCGCAATCTCTCTTGTCTTGTAATCCATAGTAGCCGTGATAGTCGCAACCCAGTGCC
Source organism: Ceratobasidium sp. 428 (assembly GCA_019623705.1). Taxonomy (NCBI): domain Eukaryota; kingdom Fungi; phylum Basidiomycota; class Agaricomycetes; order Cantharellales; family Ceratobasidiaceae; genus Ceratobasidium; species Ceratobasidium sp. 428. Next base: position 1,313 of record WSTJ01001659.1, on the reverse strand, counting down.
GACGGAATTCCTCTCCGGCCAACAAAACAGCGATTGCTTAACATCACTCGCGCATATCCTCACTCCATAATGGAGCAACAATGCGTAGCTTTTTATCTGAACCTAGTTCTGCCATAGAGGAGCGGCCTCTTAGTTATTTGTGAGGTAAAGATGAGAAAACCGAGGTTCCTTCTGACAGGAACTGTTACGTGAGGGTTTTCGCTAACCACCCTCCCGTTGCCAACATTACGGTGGTTTTTTCTGCGTTAAAGTGCCCCATCATGCAAGCGGCTCGCACATACGGAATTTTTTCTATTTCTGATATCGTTACTCTCATATGCGGATACCTAAAGTTCCGGGACCTCGTAAACCTCCTAACTGTTTCTCGCACTTTTTTTCATTGCGCTTCGCCCCATGTGTGGACCAAACTCTCAGGCCCGCAGCCTTTGATGGGGCTGCTTTCACCAGTTATCCCAGATGGTGTATCTAAGCAACTTGAGGTGAGTTTACTGGCACTGTTGTCCACATTTCCTAATTCTTGCTCCTGGTTGAAACGCAGAGCCCCGGACAATTGCTTGACCAGCAGTCACTTCTTCGCTTCGACCTTTACGCGCCTTTAGTCCGTAAAATCACTGTGGATCCCACAGAAGAAGCGACAAAATTGGCGTGGCACTTTCTTCTGAGGAGGGTGCCGCGCCGTCCTCTTCTACCTGGACTACGTCGACTAGCCTTGAGTGCTGGGTCGTCCTCGCACCACGAGCCTTTCGAGGCCGTACTGTGTGCACTGGCGCTTCTCTGCCCGTCGCTTGTTCAGCTCATTGAGTCCCGAGATGGCGATGCATGGATCGAGCCGCCTCTCGCATCACTGCTGTTACAGAGCCTTGCTCAAACTGCTCCAGACCTGGAGAGATTACGGTTGCGAGCTCTAAGCCAGAAGCAGATCCCACACACCAAATCTAGTCTATTTTCTAGCCTTGCCGCATTTCGCAGCCTTCGTATCCTTCATTGTAGCACTGCTATGATAGACTCGCCAATTATGTTGCTACTTAGTACTCTCCCTAAGCTCGACTCGCTCCAGATCAACGCTCCAGCAGATGATTCCGATTCTGAGAACGATAGTGGACATTTTGAAGACAACTTGTCTCTGGAGAACTTGATGCTACCGCCTGACTCTTTCCCTAGCCTTCAACATCTCAACCTACAGTTCTTACCTTGCCGAGTAGTATCTCAGCTGTGGAGCTCCCCACCACTTGTTCGGCAGCTCATATCTGTTCATGTTCGCTTCCACCCGGATGATGCCACACAATCTGACTCGACGATAGTGAATCGTACCA
>WSTJ01001658.1:0-11436 GCA_019623705.1 Ceratobasidium sp. 428 | reverse complement strand
GGCGTCCGGGTCGGATGTTCATTATCCGGCCAGCCACTTGGGTCGTGCAATAATGTTTATTCTACCGAAACAGGTGGTAACTGATACGACCCGGTGGGTATGTGCTCGGAATGGACCAGCCAAAGCATCTCCCGTTTCTGCATCCCACACGCGTATAGTCTGATCAAATGAGCCAGAAACAATGTAGTGGCCGTTATGCGAGTACGCAGTTGACTGAACCCTGCCGGTGTGTCCTGCTAATGGGCCAAGAATAGTATGTCCTGTCTCTGCGTCCCAGATGCGAATTGTATGATCACTAGAACTAGAAAGAATGCGGCTCCCGTCAGGCGAGTAAGACACTGAGATAACCTCTCGAGTATGTCCGCTGAATGGGCCAGCCACCATAGCTCCGGCCTGAACATCCCAAACTCGGAGAGTATGATCTCCAGAGCCGGACACGATGCGTCCACCGCCCGGCGAGTATGCTACCGAGACTACCCAGCTCGTATGTCCTCTGAACGGACCTGATATCATGCTTCCACTCTGAGCATCCCAAACACGGACAGTACGGTCATCGGATCCGGAAGCAAGGTGACAACCGTTTGGTGAGAACGCTAGAGCGTAGATCTTGCCATCATGACCTTTTATTGAGTCGACAGTCATCTGCCCAGACTGCGCATCCCATACTCGAATAGTATGATCGCTAGAAGCTGAGGCAACGTGGTCGCCGCTCAGCGAGAACGCCACTATCTCTACATTGTCGGTGTGTCCCTTGAGCGGACCAACCAGCCTCCTCCCAGTCTGCGCATCCCAGATGCACACCGTACAGTCCTCAGACCCAGACACGATCCGACTGCCATCAGGCGAGAACGCAACTGACAGAACCGCTGCATTATGGCCTTCAGACAGACTGGATCGAGTGTGTCTAGTCTGAGCGTCCCAGATGCGAATGGTGTGGTCAGGTGAACAAGAGACGATGCGATTGCCGTCAGGCATGTAAACAGCCGCATACACATGGTGGGTGTGTCCCCTGAGCGGACCAGCGACTGTCTGACCGGTCTGTGCATCCCAGATGCGGATCGTGTGATCATGTGAGCTCGAGAGTATGTGAGCGCCATCGGGAGAGTATGTCACGGAGCGAACATCGTTGGTGTGTCCCTCGAATGGGCCGGCTATTAAATCACCCGATTGTGAGTCCCAGACGCGAACCGTATGATCTCCAGATCCGGAGGCAATTCGATCTCCATCTGGCGAGTATGTAACCGAATGAATCGCGCCAGCATGTCCGTTAAGAGGACCAAGTTTCATGTTTCCGCTTTGTGCATCCCAGATCCGGATGCCACGATCCTTAGAGCCAGAGGCAATACAGTTGCCACTGGGCGAGTATGCCACAGACCAGACCTGGCTGTTCTGCCCGTGATACAGCCGGCACACCTCATGCCCTGTCTTTGTATCCCATATGCGAGCTGTCTGATCATCAGAGCCAGAGGTAATGTAGCTGCCGTCAGGGGAGAAGGTGACGGAGAAAATGTAGTCCGCGTGTCTTTCAAGTGGACCGGCCGCAAGTTGCTCTGTCTTCACGTCCCAGATTCGGATGGTCTTGTCGTCAGATCCAGAAGCAACACGAGCACCGTCAGACGAGAACGCAACCGAGTTAACATATTTTGTATGACCAGTGAGTGGACCTGCCACAATCCGGCCGGTGTGTGCGTCCCAAATACATACGCTGTTGTCAGACGAGCCGGAAGCTACCATGCTACCGTCAGGCGAAACAGAAACCGAGAAGACTGCATCTTTGTTCTGCCAGACTGCTAATCCCGCAGACTCCCGGTTGTCGATTGCCGTACCTGTTGCTCGGATCACTTTCTGCATTCGCGTCCCATAGTGTAACCACATTGGGTCTGTTTTGTCCCATATCGCTAATATGGAGATGTATATATGCGGTGTACTTTCGCGGATGCGATTACCGCCAACGATCGTCATGAACTTTTGTGCATCCTGGCAGGTGAGGCAAAGGTCTTCCGACATTCTTACGTCCTTAAGTCCTGTCAGCTGGCTAAATCTCGATTGACGCATGCACGCTCACCTTCATCCAACTATAGGTTTGAGCCAGCATCCCTATGCCAACCCCGGTAGCTCGCTTCAAGTTCATCACTTCGGCCCAGTATAGAACCTGCTGACACAAGAAGTGCTGTAACATCCGCAATAGTTCACCCGAAGGATCACTCAGCGGCAGATGATCGCTCCAGTACCGGCATGCATAGAACAGATGAGCTGGTATTGAGCGACTAAGCCGAACCGGCAGGTCGGACAGCTGGTGATCCAAGGTTGATGAAGACTCTAGACCACAGATGTTGAACCGCAGCATATCTTTCATTATACCGAAACACCGCTCAGCCAATAGTCTGTTGTGCTTGACGCTGTCACAGAAGAACCCACCCGACCGTCCAGAGGTGAACAGGTAGTCAGGAAATGATGCGTGTAGGGTCGAGACCAGTCCGCTATTCGCGTCGATGTGTAGCACTGAGCGCAAAGGTTCGATAGCTTGCCGAGTATGATCTGGGCTTGCGAGTTGCAACAGTTGCGTCAGTGTTTCGACGGACAGCGGCTCTTTCGCGCAAACCACCGTATGCAACACCAGCTCTATGTCAGCCTTTTCCCAATCCTCCAACCTGTCGCCGCCCAGCGAGGTGGAGAGTATGGCCGAGTAGAGTGTGTCAAGTGGGGTATACGCTTTGCTGCTTGTGTTTGGGAGGATCCCCAGCATAGCCTCCAGGCGTCGACGGTGGTTGAGATATGGGTCGTCGAGTCCGACATACCTCACGACTGTCGCTGCGAAAATAAACAGTCTGCCTGACTGTTCAGCGAGCTGTTGAATCTGGGTGACTGGTGGGTGAATGGACTCTAGCTCGCTAGTAAGGTATGTTTCGATGTCTACTTGGACCAGAGACCGCTCGATATCGTGCAAGTGGAAAAGCGAGCGAGATGCGCTAGGATCGGCTGACAGCTTCTCCAGATAGACGCCGTCAGGGCGGCAGGTGACAAAGAACTTGAGCGGTAGGTCCGCAACAAAGCGGAGAAGTGCGCTCAGGAGCAGCCCTACGTCGCTTCGGCTGAAGCACTCGTCGAGAGCGTCGATCACGGCGATCAGTATTCCATCGGGCAATTTGTCTTTTACCGCTTGCAATGGTTTGTCCACCAGTTGTTCGAACTGCGTCATTACTCCGTGTGTCCCGGTAGTCGGGTCGCTACCTAACAGTCGACACAGGACCTCCTTGATCGGTGGATAGAAAATAGCAAGGCGATATGCGATGGTTGGGATGATACGCGACACGTCTTGACACTCGGGCAGCAGCCGAGAGCAGAAGAAACTTGCGGCGAGCTGGCCGGACGATTCGAGCTCGCTGCATAAGCTGTATGCAATCGTGGTCTTGCCAGTCCCAGCCATTCCATTCATCCAGTAGACCTTGGCGCCTTGTGGATCGCTCGCCCATCGCCGTAGGTCTCGAAGGATGACTTGGCGTGTGTTCTCGGTACATCCCCGACGACGGGTCTGCGACGCCGCGCTTGAGTTATATGTCGCCATCTGGACCGGGTTGAGTCCTCCAAGGATCGTGTTCTGAATATGCTAGATAGTAACATGATGATCGCTAACGAAACTTAAGACAAATGCGCAATAGACTTACAAGCAAGCTCTCGCTGGCAATCGCCTGGTTCTCGTTTGCGATCTTCCATATGTTTAGTGTTGCATTACACTACCCATCCTTCAGTACGGCGAGGCTGTATACCAGGCTTGGGCGCGAACCTGCAATCGTCGAAACAAACTCTCAGTCTCACGGTAGCACTCGACCAGATCGTCGATATCTTGCTCGGCCTCGACGTAAGCCCTCGCTCTGGTGCGTTCATGTTTCGCGCTGATGCGGCTGGCTAGCTGACTCAGCTGTCTACTCGTACGTTAGCAAGTACGCTCCTTTATAGCTACTCTATCGACGTACTGTATCGTGTTCGTAACGGCACTCGTCATTTGCGAAGAGCTAATACGGCTTAGCTGCTCCTCGAGCTCTTCCCGAATCGCCACTATACTGGATGCAAGGTTGCTAAACTCTTTGCGGTTCTTTGCCGTCGTCTTGGAGATCTGCATTAAGCCCTGGCACTGTGCAATAGTGCACCACACTTACCGGTATGTTATCAAGACAAACGGCGAGTATATCTGCTATGGACTTGAAGGTCGGAACTACGTTTATGCCCTTCTTTATCGCATTAGCCGAGGGTTTTAGTACAGCTGCAGAGCTGTCCTGCGCCGTAAGAGCACTGGATGATGTCTCCACAGGCCGCGTGGGGATTTGTGGTTTCGACCCATCGACCGCTGGATCAGCATTTACTTGTTGGATCTCTCGCGAATGCAAATGTTGTCCAAGCGCCAGTTCGCGGGATGAGGAGTTGGCCAGATCAGCGAAAGACGATACTGCTAGTAGCCCGGCAGAAGCTGCTACACTCTGTTGCACGGTCGGTGCGTGCGGATCCGCAGGTTCTGAGGGTACGGGGTTTGGCGATGGATCTAAACCGGTTTGATGGGTGACTTCCTGCTTTGGTGTTGGCATGGTTAGCAAAGTCCTAGGATCTAGCGGCAGCGGCCGATTCTCCAAGTGCTGTCCCGAAGTAAAAGAACTCGCGCCTTCGAGCGCTGGAGAGGATGTATGGGCGTCCGGTTGATTAGCGCCTGACAATGAGGGCACAGGGTATCGTGACCTGAACATGCCACTTAGAGATCGACCAACATTGTGCAAAAGGCCGCGAGCCTTGTCTCGCTTCGACTGCTTATAGCTCATAGGTTTGTACACGCCGTTCAGTTCTAGTTACGGAAGATGGTGGGGTGAAACGGGAGAATATATCCGGTCCACGTGTCGGCGCTCGTCAGTTCCACGGAGAAGTAGCCGAAAAGAGCAGCCCGAAAACATTAGCGTATGCTAATCATCTTCACGGACTGGTGGGTAATCCGAATCAGCCTCGATGAATATCTCACAGACTGGAGTGGCGTATATGATGTGGACCATCTGTTGAAGAGGTTAGTTTGATGGGTGCAGCTGAGATGCCCAGTTCACCCCGAGCTTACCCTGTTGCACCATGATCAACGTTGAGCGACACGCCGCAGCATGTTCGCTCGTCTAAGATTAGTCCTGAATCGAGCGCTTGCTTCAATATGAGTACGCTCACTCTTGTCTCTTGAAATAGTACATGTTCATCATGATTTCGACCCGAGGCATCGAGCGCAAAATACCCCGCATATACCTCCATCTCTGGAAGTGTAGCGTGTGTTCATCACTGGTTCGCAGCAAGCCAGGCAGGAACGCTTCTTGTATACACCAATAGTGCCCAAGCGCATCTCTTTCGAGGGTCGCTATTTGGTCTTCATCAAATGGATGTTCAAATGCCTATATATTGTGACCTCTATATTATAGAATCGAGGTTGCTTGTGTATGTATTTACATGGTACTGTAGTGAAAATGAACGACGAGATGAATGATAGAACGAGCAAACGAATGAGTGAATAAGAATACGGATTGCCGCACAGTCGATACTACCTCACTACGAGCCCAACAGCCAATAACCACGTCACGAGTCCCTCGTCGCACCATAACACCTGAGCCCCTTTCGCCAACAGATGCTAGCGCAGAGTTGAGTGTACGGATCGTTACTCCGCGACACCATAATCAGAAATGAACAATCAGGTCAGGGATGAAACAGACTGACAACGACGAACACCGCTTCCGCATGACTCCATGCGCCTTGGCCGCTCGTTCGATCAGTGAGCCTATATACGGTCGGCCAGACTCGCCAGTATCGTGTAGGATGAGTTGGTTAGCGGGGAGATTCGAGGTCACCGCCTTCCATACTGCTTCGCTATATGTCTTACGGTGGTTCCATGGATGGGGAAGGTGGCGAGTTGGGGTTGTGGCGAGGTGGGGCGAAGCGTTTCAGAAGTCGATTGAAATATGAAATAGAATGAATGAATGCGGGGTGAGCTTCACAATTTCCTCGACCAAACAGAGAAGAACACAAACCTTTGCAATCCAGATAAGCATAATGTTGCTCGTAGCTTGCTCGATATGCGGCAGCGCAGGCGCAATCCCAGCCCCAGTGCAGACCGTCACTACTACAAACCCACGCAAGATCGTTAGGCCCCACCATGCCCTTCCACCATGCAAGTATTACACTCACCCTTCTTGTATGACCGGTACATATACATAAAACCTGGTGCCTGGACGCCCCTGATCCACATCCTTCCTGGTCCTCTCCGATCCAACACGTCGCTGATCAGCTTCGTCGTCCAATCACACGCTCTGGCTACGATCAAAGAGAACTCTTTCTTCTCTAAGTCCGTCATCGCGACGCTGAACGCGTGCCACTCTCGTCCGTCCCAACTGATCCGTGCGAACGTACCAGAACGCATAGTTGGGGTGCTAGGGAAAGTAATAACCGTGACGGATTCGTTGGCCCGAATGGGGATACGCGCCCGTCGAACTGTAAACCAGACATAGAGGATGCTGACCACCGATATGGCAGTAAAGTACGGAAGCGAGGTGTAGAAGAGTTGAGCTAGCGAGGCGAGGGTAAAAGCCTTGATGGCGAGATTGACGATGAGGTCTGACGACGAACCAGCCCACATATCGATGCGTGTACTCCCAAGCGTTGTAGTACTGTTCCCTGATCGGCCGGAGCGCAAAGCCGATGATAACCGTAATGCCGACCGGGAGTATGAGCGCAGTACTCAGCAGGGCAACGTCCAGGGTCGACGAAAGGTTAACCTCCATGCCAACCTCCGCGACATAGAGAATAATTCAGCTCGACAAACGAGATCAGCACCTCGCCATACATGCAGAGCCTCATCAGCAAAAGCTTACCCAAATGTTGCCAACGCAGATCCTGTATGTAACCCCCCGATAGAACGAAGCATCCGGTGCGCGTAGAACCTCTGGGACGCAAACATACTGACGAGCCAGTACGAGACACCGAGGATCGGCTCGTTTCGAAAAAGTATAGCGAGCATGAGATTCGCTAGTGACGCCTACACGATGGAACTCGTATGAGATGGACTTCGGGAGGGGCAGGTTATATGGAAAAATAAAGGAAGGTTGCCAAGTAAGTTTGATCCACCAGATTTGATGGGCCCCGGATGAGGCTGCCATTCATTTGATCGACGAGAATGGCAGGGAAAAGGTTCGAGGGGTGAGGAACTTGGATGGAGCACAGGGCATAGCGTGGAGCATGCTCGCTAAACCATGGAGAAAAGCTACCACGGTCGCTGACGGTGGTAGTGCTCCTCGATCGGTTGAGGGATGGCAAGGTCTCGCGCAATGGCTTTGCAAAGGTTGTCCTCGTTCGAAAATGAATGTTTTTCCAGGTCGGCATGGTTGGCGTCGGGCGTGAGAGGGGTAACCGAGGATGTTGATGCCGTGAACTCGAATGAAGACCGGGATGAGCGACCCGAGGCCGAAGACAGGCGTGGAAGACTTGGACGCATACTGAGATGCACTAGCGAAGGTGGTCGAATAGCAGAGGCCACGACTCCCGCAGGAGGGCGAGGAGAAGGTAGGACTCCAGAGAGCGAGACCGCGTCGTTATTTCTGTAGGATAGCGGAGGACTTCGTGGGTGGTTATGTGTTAGCATTAGGTCCTCTGAGGGCTCGAGCCTGACACGCGTACCTTTTTTACATCCGAGAACAGCGCCCAAATCCACGAGTGCAAGCTATTCGGAAGGCAGCAGTGAGCGGCAGTTTGGTGAGAGGCCATGGTGCCTTACTCGGTCGGTCGAGTGGTGGTCGAGGGAGCGTTTGGAGTTGGTGTGTGACCGCCATGTTTGCGTAAAAATAGGGTTGATCACAAATTTGATATGTGCCTGGATGACGTCGATTGCTCCTCGGACATACACTGTCCAAGACCGACAATGCAAACGAAAGCCAAGGCTCGACCAAACGGAGTTAGTTGGTTGACAACGGGGGTCCCAACCTGTCTGCTGGGTTCTCTGGTGATCTGCGGCGGTTGGAGACGCAGGAGCACCCGTCAGCGAAATTTCCTCCAAGAACTTGTTGTTTTGTTTCGGCGTCATAGAGTACAAGCCAATTCCTCGCGGTTTGTAGCAATAGAAAGTAAGACTCAAATAATGTTCCATTAAAGGTATAGAAATAGAACGAAACAGAATAGTAAACGAGCCGGGTTAAAATGCGAGTGCGGAAATGACACCGGCGAAGGAGAAAGTGAGGGAGACAGGATTGCGTTGGTCAACGCCGTCTCCAAAGCTGGCTGTAGAGCATCTTCTAGAAGATCCACCGAGTCTGTTAGCGGTCGGAATACAAGAGATCCCTCACCACCACGGAGAATCAAACACCGCTCGCCCACCCGAAAGTCCCCGTCCATAAAACACGTCAAAAAATGCGAGCTTGTTCCCGTGGCTCCCGAATTGACTTATCCATCACCAGATGATAGTAAGCACTCGCAGTCTCACGATTGTCGTCCCAAGCTCTCCTCGCATCGCACTGATCTACGCTCCCGCGTCGCCATTCGTGCAGATACTTCGGCACCGAGTTTGATTAAGGATTGTCATATTCCAGACCGGGGGCAGATCTTCGCGCCGGTATCCCAGTGCGAAACCAGAGAATCAGCCAAGTTCGGATGCCCATGCCGAAACGGTCAGCCGTTTTCACCGTTCAGAGTTTCCTTTCATGGTGATGAGGGAATGAGGAGTGAATGTCGTCCCACGTTGGTCCTGGCTAATAGTCCAAGCGTGCCGAAGGAAAGACGAAGAGAGGCAGTAAATGACTTCGCATACCAAGAGAGCCCGGCCACACTGTGGCGGTGAGCGTGCTAGTCGGCTATCAGCGAGGGACGAGTTCCTATGAGAACGAGGTCGAGAAGACAACAGAGGGCGATGTTGAGCTAATATAATGCGCCAAAATTTGCCGGGCGGACTGTGTGCGCTCGGTTGGCAAGAATGTTTCAAGCTTAGATGAAGCATTCGTGGTGTCGGTAGTGGCTACTGCGATCAAACTTGTTTGCAAAACAGATACGGGTTTGAGAACAGATCGCGTCGTCTGATATGTCGATCTGGGCGAATCAAAGGATAGGAAAGGGTGCCGATGGTAAGTCTTGAGCCTAGAGAGTCGGATAGGGTCGATGTCGAAGGCAACATTGGGGATGTGGGTGGTGGACTAGACAATCATCAGCTCAATGAGCCCGTCCGACCCCGTTCAACTCACAGTCCTGAGTACAGATCCTCCTGCCGTGACACATATCCTTAATGCTAAAAATCTCGATTCGTACAGAGCTCAGGGGCTCGCAGCAGATGATCAGCATCTTGAGTCCCGTCTTCACGCGGTCGTGGTCCGTCAGAAACCAGATAACGATTCAGACCCAGGTGAATACTGCTTCAGAGGGATAAGCCAACAGTAGACCGCATCTATCGGCCGCCGATAGTTTCTGCCCAGGATCACGAGCCGACTGTAGATCTACGTTGTGTCGGGATGATTGAGGGCTAATTATCCTGGCGCGCCAAGCAAAGATCGATAGGAACGGAGCCTCGTTCATGCTAAATACCCGACGGTTCACTTTTTCAGCGAGGTGGAAGTGCTAGTTTCGAGTGGCGAAGATGGACGTAGTGCAAAACAGGAGTAGCTGGTCGCACTTCGTCGGGCAAGATCGAACTATAGCGCCTTGGAGATCGCCAGCGCGGAAGTGCGGTTTTGGTTTGGGCAGGAAGTAACGACCGCCAAAATGAGGAAGCAGCGTCCCGACATCGACAAAAGCTTTCTGTGTGAGAGAGATTACCGTAGATCTGGCTTGACAGCAGGATGGTCCAGGAACCAGTCACGCCGCTCGGTTCACGGAAAAAGCGTCGATGAGGAGAGGCAATGAGTAAGAAACCAGAGTATTGAAGTCATGTCTCGAACACCAAGGCATGAACGAGGCGAATATTAAGCCGAAGTTATAGCACGCTCTATATGGTGCCGGGGCAGAATTAGCTACCTATACACTCGATAAGCTCCCGTTCGACTCACTTTGAGCGTCACATCCAAGGTCCGCGCCTTTCACAGCGCCATTGCGCCGTCATCGTGTACATAGCACGACATGACTTTGCCTCGCAATCCTCTTGGTACCCGGAAGTCCTCTTGTCGATCTGGTGCTCGAAACAGATGTCGCACAGTCAAGTGCGCAGATAGGTGAGGGATTTATATCCGCACATAGCGTGACCCGTTCGACAGAAACATTAGCCAAGTCAAGTTCAACTTGAGCCGCAGATATGAGGAGGGATGATGGAGGACCCCGGCTAACGTATGTTGAGGTTAGATACTCCGCCGGGCCTACGCCACCATTCAGTAGATTTCTCCGCACCAATCAGAGCTCAGAGATGAGGCCCGGCAAGTATCAGACATTACCATAGGTTAGCCGGGGTCCTGATGATGGGTGAGGTCATCATGGTCTGATGATCAACAAAGGCACGTGGTCTGGAGACAGTTTGCTTCCGTCTTGATCCTACCGGCCAAGCCCGGGCAACGCTCAGCTTCGCCAACACCGTAGACGCATCTTGAGATGAATATCTTTGTCAAATTTTCTGCCGCTTCGTTAGGAATGTCAACGCTTTGAATCCTTTGAGGCTAGTGTAGGCGACTCTCATAACCACAACCTTCGATTCTTGCTCTTCGCCGACGCCCGTCTTCTCTCCTTCCTACTTGAAATCTTTGCCTCGGAGAGTATTAGTGTCTCGCTGTTGCTATCGTAGCACTTGGTTCTTGCCCTATACTATTCATACTTGCGCTCAAGAGCTAGACCTTAAGAGCGCCAAGATAACCGACTTACAACAGCAAGCCTCATGCTCGTCATTTGTCTTTGCTCGACTAGCTGCGATTGCGCGTACATTCTATTTTATCGCCCCTTTATATCTTTGATACGCTCTTCGCAAGTGTGATGGCCACCTACCGCTAGCTCGGTCTGACTTGAGTGTATCCGTACTCGATGAATCGTCCGCGAGACCGAGAACTTAGACCACACCGGTACATTGTTGGCCACTCGCCCGAAAGTGGCACGCTTAGCAACCGGGAATTTCTGTGAATGCAGGGCTGAAATTCAAGCAGATCCGGCTGTGCATGGCATGGTTCGAGTTGGGGTTTAAGTTTCATGTAGCAGGGCGGTTGCAACATACACATAGTGTGATGATAGTACATTACAATTGTGAGCATAACTGCTTTAGCATGTTCTCCAACGCTTTTTTATCCGCTCCCAACTCTTACACCTCATGTACGCTCTCAGAAACCCAACCGCTCCCGCTCAGTTTAATTAATTTACCTTGCTCTGGTAATGTTCCTCACCTTCATAATTGTCACATAGGCCTTCCCCCAATGTTTGGGCCTGTTGACGCTCACTAATGCTGTGCACGGAAGTCTGGTTTTCTTTTTGTTTCTCTTT
>WSTJ01001657.1:0-11436 GCA_019623705.1 Ceratobasidium sp. 428 | reverse complement strand
CTGTGAGCTCAGAACGCAGATGTCGCAGCACTCAAGGATGAATGCGCAGAACTTAGGCAAGCCAACGCTTCGCTAGAAAAACAAGTGCGCGAAACGATCTTGGTGAGTCGCGATCAACACAAATATTTGACAAATGTATTGACACGCGCTAGTCGTCTAACCTAGTGCCGCCAATGCGTCAAATGAGCATGCATTCACCCACCGTTCCAGGAAGCCCCATTGCGCGCCCCACTCGCTCTCCGTTCCTCGCACCGACTGGTCCGCCATCGATCTACGTCCCCACCACTCCTTCACAAGAGCACAAATCCCTTGAATGCCCAGGATTTTGGGCAGTCGTCCCCGCCGGCGGTGCGGGAACGCGTCTCTGGCCGCTCTCTCGCGAGAGTTACCCCAAGTTCTTCCTCGATGTCACGCTTTCGGGTCGTAGCTTGATCCAGAGCACCTGGGATCGTCTCGTTCCGCTCGCATCCCCTGATCGTCTCATGGTCGTAACCGGACAGATTCACGCACCCACCGTTCAGACCCAGCTCCCGGACCTGGCCCCGTCCAACCTCTTGGCCGAGCCCAGCCCCAAAGAGTCGGCTGCTGCAATCGGTCTCGCTGCAGCAGTCCTGGCGCGTCGTGACCCCGAAGCTGTCCTCGGCTCCTTTGCGGCTGATCATATGATCAGCGGTGCTGACGCGTTTATGGGTGCTGTAACCGAAGCAGTCGCTGCCGCACGACACGACTACCTCGTGACGATTGGTATTGCCCCGTCGCACCCGTCCACCGGGTTCGGTTACGTTCGTCTAGGTCGTCAACTCAACATCCCGGGGTTGCCCAACACGCGGATCGTCTCCCAATTCAAGGAGAAGCCCGACGCGCGCACTGCCGCTGCGTACATCTCCAGCGGAAACTACCGCTGGAACGCGGGTATGTTCGTGGTCAAGGCGAGCGTGCTCATGGCCTTGTATGCCGAGTACTGTCCCGAGCTTGCGGCTGGACTGGAGAAGATCGCGGACGTGTGGGAGGACCAGCCTGCTCGCGAAAAGGCACTCGCTGAGATTTGGCCGACATTGCCTAAGATTGCTATCGATAATGCGGTCGCGGAGCCCGCGGCGTTGACCGGGCGAGTTGCGACCGTGCCGGCTACTTTCGGTGAGTTTTGTGAACAAGTCCAGTGAAATATCATATTGACACGCATTCCCAGGTTGGGACGATGTTGGTGACTTTGCGTCGTTGTCCGACCTGCTCCCGGCAGAACCCCACCAAACGAGGATTTTGGGCGATGGAAACTTGGGTACGTATTGATTTCTTTCGCTCCATCACACTTTGGAAGCCTTGGCAGCGCTTGCTCCAACTGAGTCGCGCATATCTTCTCCCCTGCGCGTTTATCTGACAATTCAACTAACTCAGCAATCAACTCTAGTCATCACCGAGCAAGTCGCAGGAGGGATTGTTGTGCCTGCCTCTGGGCGCCTGATTGCGTGCCTGGGTGTGGACGACCTGGTTATCGTGGACACAAATGACGCGCTCCTGATTACCACTCGCGCACGTAGCCAGGAGGTGAAGAAGATTGTCAAAAAGACAAAGGACAGCGGCTGGAAAACGCTCCTCTAGTGGTTTCAATCGGGTTGAGTTCGGGATGGACCGGATTTGTTCGTCTGCTTTGTCGCGTTGTCTGTGTTCGTGCTCTTTAATGCGTGGTCATACAGTGGCCACGGGATTCTCGTCTGGTGTAGTGCTTTAACTATGATCGTTTCGTGGCTGAATCAATCTCTGCTCAGTGATTCTGTGTTTCGAAAGAGTGATCTGAGAGAGGGAAATATTGCATTGAATAACTTAATCTATGCGTGGATTACAGGGATTGGGCGTCAAAACCTCGAGATGTCACGACCAAAGACCCAGTTGATCATCCTGCAAACAGTTAGGTTCATCATCACAAGCAGTCCGAGCTGACACTCACCATAACGTAGGAATCAAAATCTTATTCCTCCAGCTCACGCTCTTGGTGAGATATGCCCCTCGCCAGATAACCCATGCGGCCCAACTAACGCATACATTCAGCTTTTGAACCACAAATCGTCGAAAACGACTTACCCTTTGACGTTTTGCTTCTCGCCTTGCATGATAGCACGCCATCCGCCCAAGTACGCCAGCGCGCCAAAGTTGCGAAATTTGAAGTCCGGACCAGCCGAAACGTTGTCGTTGAGCTGTTTGCTCAGATATTTTGCCTTTTGCGAAGCCACTTGTGCGGTGGTTGGTAGGACGAGACCGTCTTTGATTCGAGCGCAGTCGCCTGGATGGAATATATGAAGTTCAACAGGTATGTGGATAAAGTGAAGACCATACCAAGCGCAAAAACATCCTCTATAGCCTTTCCGTCCTCTCCCAGAACGCGTAACTTCCCATCAGTCAATATCCTTCCGGCCGGCGTATCTTCCTTTTGCACGCCCTTCATCGCGCCGACAAACGGATTCGTCGCAAGCCCGGTCGCCCACACGAGCAGCCCAAACGGTACAGATTCTCCTCCTTTGAAAAACAACCTCCCGTCTTCGACGCGCTCGACAAAATGCTGGGGCTTGATCGTCACGCCCTCGCGCTTCAGATGCTTCTCGGCAAACTCTGACAGCGCCGTATCGAACATACCCAGAATCCTAGGCGCGACGTCGTAGATTGTGATTTTGGCGTGCTCCTCGACGAGGGATTTGCCGTGTCCTGGATAGAGCGCTGGCAAGTCGTCGTGCAAGAGGTCGTGTAGCTCTGCGGCGAATTCGACGCCTGTGGCCCCGCCGCCGACGATGGCGAAATGGAGGAGCTTGTCGCGTTCGGAGGGTGTAGTCGTCGGTAGGGCGGCTTTTTCAAAGTTGGATAGGACGCGTTGGCGGATGCGGCGCGCGTCGGAGACGTCTTTGAGGAAACTGGCGTGTTGGGAGACGCCTGGGATCCCGAATGTTTGGGAGTACGCGCCGGGGGCGATGATGAGCTGGTTCGAGAGGGTGAGACTAAATGGTCGGCGCGAGGGTTGTAGAACTTACTTTGTCGTAGGAGACGCGGAACCTTTCGCCTCCTTGTTCTTTGTCGAGGTTGGGTTGTAGGTTGCTTTGAACTGTGACTTGTTTAGAGTTGAAGTCGACGGATTCTGCCCATGCTTGGTATACTACAAGCGAGTTGGTTAGAGTTTGAGTGGTAGCATATGAGTACTTACGTTCTACGCCTTCTCGCCTAACTGGCTCAATGGCAGAACGGAACTCGAGAGTGCCGACTGCGGTCGACGCGAGCAGAGGTGTAAAGGCAAAGTACGAGCGTGGAGAAATGACTACGATCTGGTACTTTTTCTTGTTTGCTAAATGCAAAATACCAAAGCCAGCCCAACCGGAGCCAATAATCACCAAGCGCTCACGGTCTGAAACGGGGTTAGCAGGTGTGATTGCTCAAAAGAAAGAAAGAAAGCGAACCTCCTTTTCGCGCGTCAAGGTCTTGCGAGCTATAGCCACGGCATGCCGCAACTCGCCAAGGCTGGGCGCGCACCAGCTGACGCGCAATCGGACGTGCGAGTGACATTTTAGAAGTGGAACAAGCCAAAGGTTATTTGAGTCGACGTATTTGAGGACGGATACCCCGAGAAACGAGATGAGGCGGCTTTTGTGCAAGTTCGCACGCGACTCTGTCCGATGGAGCAACCGAGCTGGCCCGAACCTCTTCCCCGCCACAGCTTGCTCTATCCTCGGCGCCCCGTGTGATGATTCTCATGCGGTCATTCGACTCCGTCGCAAATAAAACAGCCGTACGATCATTTATAAAGCCTGCCCTCGGCTCTCTTTCTGGGTTTGAGTTGGTGGCGCAATAAAGCGCTCGTCGGTCTTTGTATGCGCATAGCATCACGTGACTGATCGTTAGCGCGTGATTCGTCCCCACACTCTTCGTTATACAGCCCATAAATGGTTCGTCCGGGGCTATAATAGGGCTAGGCGGCAAAGGGTAGTTCGAGCTGCATAGTTGTCAAGCTCAGCGCGAAATGAATTTGTACAAATGATATGAGATCTGATCGGCGTGCCCGATACTTGTCGTGCACAAGGGGCGCACGCAGAGCCCGATGACGATTGCAAAGCCCCAGCTCGGTTGTAGCAAAGGCGCGCGGTTGGGGGTGTAATTAGTAGTGTTAGGGGTGGTTTGGACAGCGGAGGAAGCCTGTATAAGTAGTTGCACGTGATGAGGAAGTGATTGACCACCACGCCGCAGTGAAACCTGTCTGGTACGCAATCGTCGAGAGTGCGTGTCTGGACTCGTAATTTCCCTCATAATGGACGCTTCCTCGCCAACACACCCTAGCGCTCAATCTCTTTTCCTTCACCACGACGACCCCATGGGTGTTACTATCTCTGCTGTCCGCACGGGGCGCATCAGCCTCAAGCGACGGGTCGACCGCCACGATGACCCCGACATCGGCGACACCTCGTCTGGCAGGCACTCTAAGCGCCTGCGCGAGCACCTGCACTCTTCTCCTCCTCTCGCTGATAGCGTCGATCGCCGGTTCCGGGAGGGCTCTCCGCCGCCTCCCGGAAGTGGTGACACCACGCTCGTCGATGACCTTACAGACGAACACGACACTAGCTTTGCACAGCTCAAAGGCAAGGCCCGAGACGATATGGTTAGATTTGCTCGAGGATTCATTGTCTGCTATGGCTAATCATAGCTGCAGTGCTCCTCGTCTGTCGTATCTGTGCTTCTTCCCGTCCAAGAATCCACTAGCCCACCTCGCTCTCCAGACCACCGAGAGTCCCAGCTTGCCGACGAAATTGAGTCGGAGCTACGGTACGCTATCAATCTGATTTGATGGTGTTCGGTCCTAACCGCCATTCACAGGTGTGGATGTTGTACGGAAATTGCCTATAACGTGAGTGTACTTGTGATGCTTTGTCTCAAATTCTCACTCTGCTTGCGAGTAGCCCGTATCACTGAGCCCATGCCATCACTTCTTCTGTGGTTCTTGCGTGACACTTCATCTCTCACATTCACGTTCTGCTCCAAACTATACTCGCGCCATCTGCCCGGCATGCCGTACACCATTGACCGGCATCAGTCCAAGCAGGCAAGTTCTTTGAGCTTACAATTTAATGGGTATCTTATAACCGTACATTCTTTCATAGGGTGGTACAATCTTTGGTTAGTGCGCTAGTACGAGTCTATCCAGAACGGGCAAGGACAGAACGGGAGCGAATGCAAGCCGACGAGATCTATACCGCTGGTCGTGATATCCCCGTATGTCCGACTCGATGTTCCCAATGCCCAAACTTGCTTACTCATAACCACTACAGATTCCACCACCTCGCATGCCGAACCCAGACGTTCTCCTTCCCCAACAGCAAAACTCGGCCGCTGACAATCTTGCTCGACCATGCCCCCACTGGTGCGTGGCTCGTTACGTTTTCTCCCATCGCCAATCGCTCATTGACTCGCCTATTTTGTTTTAGTGCCCCAAACAACTCGTTTGATTGGGCATGTCCCCGGCCAATTCCCAATCCCGAAACTGACTCTACTAACGCTTGGAATCTGGAAAACGGTGCCCCGCCCGGTCACAACTATTGTGGTGCATGGTGAGAACTAGTTTGAACGCTGGCACTGCGACGCATGTTTACTAATATTTGGTTTATCACCTGCTTTTTTGTGCTTTTTTGATGTGAATACAGCGATGAGCTCTACGCGATTGGCGCTCCTACTTCGAGCCGGTGTGACATGTGCACTACCGGATTCTGCGGTATTTCGGTTCAGCGAGTGTGCAGGTCGCACTGGCTTCGTCAAGTTCAGCTCTTGAGCACACACAACAGTTTGCAAGGTATGTAGAGAAAACAAAGGGAGATTGGGTTTTTGAACTGACAATCTTTACAGGGCTGATTGAAAACGGCAAGGTGTATGAAGCATTCAACGGAAACGCCATTGAAGTCGAGATCATGTTTGATTACTTGAGGGAGGCCGAGATCTCGCCCAACATGATATATCTTGACGTGGGTTCTTCGAGTCTGGAACTGCCGCATATAACTAAGCTTTTCACATTCACTCTACTTTCCCCGCTGTATACAGATCGTTGATTATATTCTCGCTACTCCAGAAGGCTTCGAGCCGCTCATCGCCAGCGATTTGTTCAGTGGATCTCATCAACACGACCTGCATGTGCCAGACTCGCAATACATGGCCGAACGTTCTAGTGGCGAATCTATAGCTGCTCGTGGAGCGGGAGCAAGTTCGGGATCTCTAGCTCAGATGTCTCGCTCTGATCTGGAAGCACCAAGCATTCTATTTGCGGACTTTACCGACGAAGAGGATAGCGACGGGGAAGGCGACGCCGATAGCGAGATTTCAAGGCGAATCACGATAGCTGGGAGCAGAACCGACGAAGGCGCTGGCGGAATGATGTTGCCTCGCTTTGCTGATTTGATGCGCTCGATGCGCGACGTAGACACCCTGCCGTCATTTGTGCTTCCTCCTGGGTCTACTGATCCGGTGATACCCGCTCGTACCGTGGCCCGATCTACTGTTTCTGCACCTTCGTCGTCTACGGTCTCTCAATCTGCGCCTACCGCCACTAGTATACCGTCGTCTACGGCGCCATCTTCTACTGTCCCCCGCCGGCGCCGAATTTGTCGAGAGTGTGCGACTGAAGTCTTTACGCATGGTCTCAAGGACTGGTGGGCGCGTGAAATGCGCACGAAGATTGGGATGGAGAGGTTGCCTGTGTGGGTTGTGAACCGGAAGATGTGTGGGAATGGGGAGAGCTGCACCGAACAAGGAAATTATGGTATGCTCCTTGTGTTTGTTGAAAGGTGCTGTACTAATAGATCCCTTGATTTTCTTCTTCTTCGGGAACAGACCATTCAAGGGCTTGTAAGTGGTGTCATAGTCGACGCAAAGCTTGTTACTGATTCTACTCGTCTTCTTCTAGACTGTCATATCACCCAGTCTGCGACTAGCACAGGGAACTCTGCAGGTGCGACTAGAATTGCATCATAGATGAATTAATACGGGATGGAAGTAAGGATCACGGGCTTTTCTCTATGCTATCTTGTTTCGTTTGCGATATGAATGTTTGTATATGAATTATGTACAGTTTTTGCGTCCAGGAATAAAGGTACGGATGGCTGGTTCACTTGGAACTTATGCACGCGTCGAGTGAACGGACCGCATCGATGTAGTCATTCAGCACGAGGTTTCTTGGAGGTAGTTGTGTCCAGGCCCACAGCGTGCTCATCCTGATCGGCTACTCAAGCAGGTGGATCAAAAAATTATCTTGCTGCAACGTGCTGAAAATCCTGGAACGCGTCTCAGACTGACCACAAAGGTGAGGCTTGAATTTTCCCGATTGGGAAGTTGATGACGTCTGTTTGGATCATGGTCTGTTCTGTTCATTCCTGTATGCGCATTTACACGGCCCAAGCACAACAACTAAGGCCGCGACTACAACATGCTCGTGAAGTACTTTGAAGGCCGTTCTCTCTCTGGTTTCGAATTGCCGCCAGAGATTCTGAACATCGTAGTCTCCCTGTCGTCCTTCGAGACTCTTGCCAAGATAGTATGTTTAAACAAGTGGTTTCATCGGTCGTTTGGCAAGCTACTTTACCAAGATATACACATCCACTCTGCTTCCCAACTAGTCGAGCTCTTCCAAAGCACAAATATTGACCGTAATCTATCAACTACCTGGAAGCTTTCGGTCAACAGGACTGCGCTCCTCGCAGCCAGCTGGAAGGAGATTCCTAGACAGCTCGAACCTGCAGAATACTTGGCCCTTATACTACAAATGACCACTTCACTTCGCGAGCTTGTCTTCCAAGACTTACATCCTTTCGCTATCTTTCAAATACACGATTGGAATTTTCAGTCGTTGTTCAGAGCCGAAATCCTTAAACGAGCCTTGGACCCATCGTTTCTCCCCCACCTAGCTAGGATCCAATCCCCCGAACTCGTCTCTATACTACCACTATGCCGAGGACGACCTATCGAGCACTTGTCTCACAGTCTAGACTCGAAGTCTTTAATGAACCTATCGGCGACGCATTTCCACCCAGCTGGCGTCTCCCCCACACACCTTTCTGCTACCACATCGGTCCAGGTCAAACACGGGAACTTTAAGCCAAACTCTTACCATATCGCGGCGCTCCTCGAATCGGCAGCTCGCGAAGGCTTGGTTATCAAACATTTGAGGATCACGGTTGTCGGCTCCGAACTTAAACCTCTAGATCTACCAGAGGCGGACGCGTTGGCTTGGATCACGGCGATATCCTTAGAGCCAGGCCATGAGCAACTCGAGTCGCTCCATATCGCCTTTGACCCACCCCCTGTGGGTAAATCACTAGAGGCGCAGCAACAGACTTTGGAGCAGGCCATACCTTATTTGCCCAACCTCGTTTACGCCGTATTAGGCTCCCCAGATGTTGAATGGCGCAACCATGTCGAGAGGCAACTAGACTTGGCCCAAGATATCCTCGATTGGACTCCCTGCCCAAATCATTGTGATCTCGAGGTACTCGCATGGTGGCTTCGCAAACTGAAACTTGATACGGCAAAGGTGGTGAAGGAGAATCTTGAGGATACCGCCGTTCGGATGCGAGATGTCATGCTTACTTACTGGGATCATAGCTCGGTCCCGTCTATTGAAGAGCTTCAAGCATACTTGTTGGCTTTAGTTTAGGGTTAAAGCGTCATGTACACCACACAAACACACTTCAAAACACTATTGTTTTAATTAATTAATGATCAAGTGACTCAATGCGCCTTTCGTGTAGGACACTCTGAAAGTTGAAGTTCTAATTGCCCAAGCCAACCAGTCCCACTATACGTAAACAAGATTTTACGATTCGAAGTAGTTATCATATATAGACGACGTTTCAATTGAATTGGGCCAAGAGCATTGGATCGTGATCACGAGTAACAGCTGTATCCAATAACTGGGCCACTATCAGCGCGGTGTATGACCTCAACGTATTTGGATCACCCAGAGACTTATTGAGAACCACGACTAGTCTCCCTCCCATCAACAGAGCTGCTTTGTCACGCCTCCAACCCACCATACTCCGCATAAATTCACGTGTGCGTCTTCAGTAGCCCGCTGTTTATTGTTGTGGTCCTATCACATCCAGTCCTATTAGCTACCGGGGTCGTAAATTTCTTAGGTCCATTGCTAACTATAACTAGGACATACCCATGACGTCTGGCAACTCTGACGGTAACCAAAAAGGAGCCGATAATGCTCAGCATTCCTTGACCCTATATCCCGAGCCATTCAGGACCCGAGTTCCGGCAGAGATCTTGAACATGATTGTCCACTTCTCATCTTCTCAAGCTCGTGCTCGAATAGTACGCCTGAATAGCTGGTTCCACCGGGGATTTGGCAAATTGCTCTATCAAGATGTACTCCTGGAGACACCACTTCAACTGGTCAATCTCTCTCGAGGAATAAACGCTGCTCGTAACCTGGAAAACACTTACGAGCTTACCATCAAGCAGTCCCTCATGGCAGATGCCAATAGCTGGGAGACTATAGACAAGCAATTGCAGCCGGCTGAGTACCTAGGGCACGTACTATGTATGACTACCTCGCTACGCGTTCTTAGCGTCGAACCTATGAATACGACCCCAAGCGCCGATCAACCAGCTTGGCATTTGGAACGGTCGTTTTTCGCCGAATTGTGTAAACAAGCTTCGAACCCGACATTCCTTCCTTCGCTGTCGAGACTCCAATTCTCAATTTCCTTCTTTGTCTTTCCACTCTGTAAAGGACGTCCACTAGAGCACGTAACTTCGCGGAGTCTCCTCCATCTTGCGGCGATCAATACCACAAGATGTTACCACCCCGCTGGAATTTCCCCAACGCGCCTTTTGGTCAACTTTTCGGTCCCCGTAGTTTTCAACAATACCAAGTGGTCTGCAAACGGGCTTAAATTGTATCTAGAGGAATGCGCCAGGGCGGGAATAATGATTAAGCACCTAAAGCTTGTCGTACATTATGTGATGGGGTCGAACCAAGCTGCGGCTAATCTTGACACTTCAGGCTGGGTGAAGATGATATCGTCTACACAAGCATGCGGTCAGCTTGAATCTCTATGCCTAGCTCCCGAGCCGCCACTTGTGCGTTACTCCCTAGTGGAACAAATGACCGTCGTCCAGATGGCTGCACGATTGATACCTAGTCTTTCTTACGTCACGCTCTGGGCTATTGATCTTGAATGGCGTCGCTGTGTTGACGAGCAGTCTGATCAAGTGGTCAGACTCCCCGAATGGTCACCGTGTCCTAACTGCTCGAAGCCTGTGGTGTTCACCTGGTGGATCATTGCGTCAGGGATTGATATAGCAACAGAGGTGAAAGTAGCAGGTCTTGAAGGCCTTGCCATTCAAATGCGGGGCATTATGCGCAGTCGCTGGAGTAGTGCACTTGTTCCATCAGTTGGGATACTTCAAGAACGGCTGTTGACTGCTTTGGCTGCTGATTAAATAACTGTCTTTCGACTCGATGTTCAGTGGGGTTTAGATTGGATCTATCATATTGTTTTTTTTTGGGTACGGACTTGTAACATTATCGTTTCTAGTACTAAAAGAAGAATTATGGATCACCTTTATGGTCGAGCTGTTTTTGAGTACTCACTACAGTCACATCCACTGTCTCAGGTGATAGTAACATGGGAGGTCTGAAAGATGGCTTGGGCTTTGAAGAGCAAAGTGAGACTTAGCGGCGACAGGAATTATGAGTACCGAGCTGGCGCATATACTATGGCCACTCATGTGTTATCGATGCGGAATGGGTTTAGGCTTATGCCACAAAAGCGATTGCATGTACTTTGGCACGGAACTCCCTTTGAAAGACGGCAAGTGAACGAGGTCTGCAGCTACACTACTACACAAGCAAACGCAAACATCAGGGGCTTAGTCATACGTGTCAATTCTTCCAACATCTGGTGCTTGGCGTTGGATCAAACATCACGCTTGTCGTGTAGGTTGCAAAGGCGAGTTCATTGCAATGATATTTAATACAGTGTTGTGCAAGTAAAAAGTAAAAAGAGGGGAACACAAAGCAGGCGGCATAATGATAGTATACGAGAAGAGAAGAGAAAAACTAGTATCGACCAAGTGCACCTTCTACCGTCGCGCCGACAGGCTCAACCAGCACTTGGATGAGCATAGGACATGAACAGCGACCGGCGAAGCAACGGCACTAGGAAGACAAATGTATGTAACCTAACAAAACACGAAGTCCAACGAAAGCGGCGCATCTACGGTTTCCGGAACTCGCAAAGCACAGTGTAGATAGTATTAAAGGCGGTGTAAATCTCTTCGCGAACCTGAAGAGAAAAGTTAGCTACGGTGGGGTAAATTCGAGCTGAGACAAAGCACCTTAGCACCGGTTAACACAATTTTGCCAGACACGAAGATCAGCAAGACGACCTTCGGCTTGAGCATGCGGTAGAT
>WSTJ01001656.1:0-11442 GCA_019623705.1 Ceratobasidium sp. 428 | reverse complement strand
AAGCGCCAAATCCGTGGTTTGCAGATTTTTGCGTGACATTTTAGGGGGGGGAGTGACCTTGCAGAAGCAAGGTGACCTGTTACACGTGGTACCCGCCTAAAGTCTGAATTTCCAATACACTTGACAACAAGACTTCGACCCAACCGACCAACTATTGTACTTTAGTTCATCAAGTAGTGATAAACAGGTTCAACTTCTGAAATAAAATCAATACAGGTGAGCCGCTGACCAGATTAATCCGTCTCGCAGTATCTTAATTAAGTGCATCTCTGCAGGATAGCCTTGGTCACATACTCACACTTGTATTGCCACATTCGGCCTGCTCTGCTCCTTCACAATCTAAGTCTTATTTGATTTTAGTACGTGAACCTATCTCTTTTGTAGGGCGTTTTTTTACATTGTAACGATAGAATGTCGGACTTTGCGGATTTATGGAATAGCACGACACCCACCACGAAGAAGGCGGCCGGAGAGTCTCTCTCCAGCCAGCTTCTGGCGTCCAAAACCAATGGGGCTTCAAATGGATCTCAACCTACTTCACGTGTGGGGACTCCGTCGTACTTTGCGACCAGCAGTTTGTCTCCGCCAATTAGTGGCCAACCTTACCGCCCAAATTCTCGTGCTAGCGGAAGTACAGTGACAAAACCGAGCCCGACTACAATGGATGCCTTTGGTGACCTCTTCTCACTATCAGACGACAACCGATCACGAAATATGACTATTGCCGAGCGCAAAGCTCAGGCGGATCGAGAGCGCGCCAAAGCGGAAGAGCAAGCAAGGAAAGAACGCGACGCACACGGTGCTTTCTGGGACAAGTTTGAATTTTCTGGCTCTGGCGGGTCGAAGGGTGGCACTGCCAACGACCACTCTGGAGTTTCTTCCCCCGTCCCTCAGCCACAGGCCGCTCGGATTGATACATCGCTGCTCATCCCTTCGAGGGTTTCACCTTTGCCGTCCTCACAACCCAGTGCTAGCCGAGTAACTCCTGTCTCTGGTGTTGACCCATGGGACCTGGACAGCTTCCTTGGACCTAGCCAATCAGCATCTCAAATCGCAACGCCAGCTTCTAATCTCTCACCAGTCCAACGGGATACTTCTAGCAACCTGGACCTCTTTGATCTACTTGATCCGCCATCGTCTGCACAACCGCCATCTGCTCAATCTTCCAGACTCAGTCCTGTTCGAAGTGGGACGCCGGGGGATTTTGATTGGGGAGATAGAGAAGATCAAGATGACTTGTTAGGCGAACTCAGCAAACCAGTTTCTGAAGTGTCTCGTACATCGGTGTGTCTAAGACTTGCCCTAAGGGGTTTATCGCTTATCTTAGTTAAATCCTAGGCTCGGTCCCCACCCACCGACCGGCGACCGGCGAAACCAGCTTCGGTTAGGCGCGCAACGTCCCCACCCCCTCATATCCTTGGCCAAATCGTAGAAATGGGGTTTTCCATTCAACAAGCCAAACGAGCGCTGGCAAACACATCAACAGGAATAGACGTACAAGCCGCGCTTGAATCACTGCTCGGGGGAACACAGCCTGTAGCGAACGATGGAGACATCAGCGCCGAGGATCTAGAACGTTTCCGTGAAGAGGATGCTGCCGTTCGCAGAGAGCAGGAGGAAGCCGAGCGCCGTCGACGTCGCCGGGCAGGTCCCTCTCGCAGCGCCGTTTTGCAACAAGCCAACGAGGACCCCGCGACCCAAATGCAAGACAGAGCGGATCAGCTATTGGCTCAGGCTTCCATCATTGGAGCGAGTATGTTCAATCGGGCTAACGCCCTTTGGAAGGAAGGGAAGGAGAAAGCACTGAAGGCTTACGAAGAACGCACCGCTCCGGGTAGCATTGCCTCCCAGGGACGTCAGGGGGGCAAGCCAGCTTGGATGCAGGATGATGATCTCGTGTCTGGCGAACACCAAAGCAACCGGGTTGCTTCTCAAGCAGGATTTAGAGATGAGGATGACGAGGACTCTGTATTGCCTTCGCGTCCTCAACCACAGCAACCCAGTCGATCAACTCCTCCTCGCCAACAACTTCAAACAACTTCTTCCGCAGCGTCTACTACCCAAAGACCTGCCGACAAGCTTGCATCCTTATTCTCAGACACTACCACCTATGTTTCGCCATCACGTCGAAAAGCTGCTTCACAAACTCAAACTCCGGTACAGCCTACTCCTGTAGAGCGTCGCCCAGTTTCGCCCCCTCTAGCCCCTCGCGTTCGAACTAATCCACCTGCATCAGCAAATGCTCTATCTGCTGCACAAGCCCATCGAACCAAGGGGACGGAGGCGTTTAAACTAGGCCAATTTGGTGCTGCGGTTGAGGCATACACTAGCGCCATCGAACTCATACCCGAAGGTCATGTCAATCGTATCCCGCTCTTAAACAATCGGGCAGCAGCTCGCGCTAAAGCTGGCGATGCCGCGGGTGCTATTGAGGACTGTACCGCTGTTCTAACGGCTATTGGCGATGGTTTTGATCCAAAACGTGAGGCACCAATCCCCGGCGTGGATCTCAGTGGCGCATTCCTGAAGGCGCTACGCCGCAGGGCCGAAGTACTTGAAAATATAGAAAAGTGGAAACGCGCACGTGAGGATTGGGAGAGTCTGGTGAAGATTGGAGGCGTTTGGGCTGGGAACAAGGTAGCGTCCGATGGTGTGCAGGGCGTTGGGCGATGCAAACGCATGGAAGATGGTGGAAGCCAACCTACTACTCGGCCAAGTGTTTCTGCTGCGGCGAAACCTAAGCCTCGTCCCAAACCTGCACCGACTCGGGCGGTAATATCTAACCCTGACGAATCCGCTGTTCATCGATTGAAAGCCGCCAATGCCGCTGCAGAAGCTGAGGGTGAAGCGAAGCATGCGCTGAAAGATAACGTAGATGCGCGCATTGTGGCTTGGAAAGGAGGTTTGTGGAGTATTTGTCTCAACATGTGCCAGCTGATGCGGTGGCTTGAATTATCAGGAAAGGAAACCAACATTCGTGCGTTGATTGCATCCTTGGATACTGTTCTTTGGTCAGAGTTAGGGTGGAGTAAAGTCGGGTAAGTGCTATCGTAGTATTAAGGCGTTTGTCAATGAACTGAGGTATATATATCAGCATGCATGAGCTGGTGATGCCGAATCAAGTCAAGATCAAGTACGTTCGAGCCATTGCAAAGGTACACCCTGACAAGGTAGCTTAACGATTCTCGCCTATTTTACGTATATTTACGCCGCATTCCTAGTTAAATACTAGCTCTACCACGGTTGAACAGCGAATGATCGCCAACAGCGTTTTTGGTGCGCTGAACGAAGCATGGAATGCTTTCGCACAGTAGTTCTGCCTTTTAAGCTATCAATGTACTAGCGGCCGAGACATCAAGCTACCCTTTTCCCGAATAGATAGCGCGCATTTGAACTAACCGTATAGCCATCTAAAACGCGATGGTCTAAAACAAGAATCCCAAAAATATAACCAATTCGTCGGTACAATCTCTCCGTTAGGTACAGCAAGCCAAATCCACAACCATCAAAACGTCACACCATTCTTTTAATCCTTGATAATTTCTTCCTTGCTACATCTCCATGTGATTGAGACATGCTTGCCACTACTCCACGCAGATAGGCCCGACTTCATTCGTGGGTTAATCCCTTTATGCGTGGAGAAGGACAATCATGCCCCTCACGCGGCGTGGATGTCTACAACCGCCTTGAGATTGACGTTGCATGTATGCCATCCTGTGCGGCCCTCCGCAAAAAAGGACAACCAAGAGACTCGAGACAGTGTCGGCACAAATTGAGATAGAACTTCGGCAGCTGTCTGCTCGCAGGATTCTGTCATTTCCTGATACTTGAACGCGCATTCACTGCAAGTTCCAGACCACACCCCGACTGTGCCAGGCTCGGAGGCGGTTGTGATACCAGCGTGTTGTTCCAGATGCGTGTCAATCGCTCGGTGGTCTGTAAAATATATGCCAATCTGCACTTCTCGGAGCTTTGGGATCCTAGAAAGCTCTTTGCCTACTGCGGCCTGTCAAGCACAGTTAGTTGGTGACCTGAACCCGTAACTATTTGCCAGATACTACGCACAGCATAAGCTTCAACTCCAACGTTGCTAAAATAAGAATCGCTTTCACTGCGCGGAAGTCGCTTCCAAAATGCGCAGTCTGACTGCGTAAAGATCGTGCAGCGTGCGAGTGTGAGTGAACGTAGCTCAGGGCATTCACGGGCCGCTTTATGGATATAGTAGATATCCGGGACATGGCTATTATAGACCTTCAGGCTTCGCAGGGTCTGAGGGAACTTGACCTTTAGCTTGCGGTACGACATGCGAGTGGCCACGGCTTCAGACAATGCGTGGCCGTCATCCAGTAATTCGGCACCCGCCAACGGATTACGAGCGCTTGCCGCGACTATCGCCCCACCGAAATTAATGTCAGAATGACCATCAAGAACTAATTCCTGTAGAAATTCGAACGTCGCCAAAATATCGCTGCGTGCACGATAAATCTGGTAAGAGTCCGCGCATATTACGCGCCTATGGAGGTTGTCATAATTAACCCCTAATAAATATAGACCCCTTAACAAACCTTGCGCACTGCGTCAAGTCAAGATTGTTCGCATGTAACCCTAAACCTTTCAAGTAGTCCACATCCTCGTGGAATAGGAGCATGATGTCTCGAGCCCAATATTGTAGAACGATAGCGCGGAGCCATTTGGAGGTACTCGCTAGACCTATTAATGAGCTAATCCTCCCTTTACAGGATACAAGCTGGCCTCCCTGAGGGTATTCAAGTGTCATACTATTTGCTAAGCATTCGACCAGTCGATGCCATATTTCCGCCGGAAAATAAGTGGGAGTTTCAGGGCTACACTTCAGACTAAGAAGTGAAGGCGAATCCTGAGTATACACTACTTACGCATCTGGCCCATCGACCTTACGCTCAGTGAAGAGACATACATCACAATCTCCTTCGCACGAGAATTCATGATCCTCGGCAACCTGATCCGTGTTGATTGGATATAATCCGCTATGACTGACAGATACATAGCAACCGAGGTCGCGTATGATCAACGAGTCACGTTCATAGGCTGGATTGGAGCGCAGCCATCGGACACAAGAGTTCAATAGGTAGTACATATAGGGCTATATGGAGTTGATATAGAGCCACTGAATGGTCAAGATTGAGGTCGAGGGTGAGATGACTGGCAAGCGCTTAAACAGCCAGCAACTGATGGCAGCTGATGATGTAATCAGATTGTGAGTGGGGTTGAAACAGCTATGGCCGACAAAAGAGACGTGGGGTTTGGTGACAAATAAAGCGCGAAGAAAAGTGCGTTATTGCTGTAGCCACTGCTAGCGAACTATTATATACGCTAGATTGAGCGACTAGAGGCGTTAGACACGTGGATGGAAGTTTTATGTAAGTGGCATGGTTGGCATTCCACTAAATAATCATGCGATGTCGGCGGCATATTGCTCCCCATCCGAAACACCCAATAAGCTGGCTCCGGTTCACATCGATCCAAACCAGGTTTCTGTGACTCCATGCCACCCGAGCAGAGGGGGGAAATCGCTCATGTACTCGTTTGTATCACGCTTTTGCATATGAATCGATATAAAAAATGACATATCAAACAAATAATGTAGTCATAATGAGCATGCAACTTCCCTTTCATGATTCCCTAGCATTTATTCTACATCACACGCCCTCAGCTCGCATCGCTTACACCATGCAACAGGGTCCTAGGTCCAACCTAAACTTGGAACTACACGCCCCAAGTACAAGCTTAATTCGAGCCAAATTACCGTATTGAACTTTGCGTCCCCTATCAGACAGCACAAGCGCCCCTGCAGGTTGTACGGCGCCGACGGGAAGTAAAAAAAAAGCACGGCTTTTTCAAGTAACCCATCGTATAACTATTGCTTGCAAAGCCGAAAGACGCATAGCTGAAAAATGCATAGCCGGAATTGAGTTCGGGGAGAGAGCTCAACGCGATAAAACAGTAGACAGGCTACTAGCAGCGACTACTTAACCGATCAGCAAGTTCGGACGCTCATCATGATTGTTGTCACAACAACGGGAACTAGCATAGTTCTCGCTACAAACCTTGTAATAGGAAGCCATGAGATGGAGAAATACAAGACCTCGAGCTTGCTTTGTTAATGGTTTCTTATTATGGGAGTTGCATACCAACGGCCATCAACTAAGGTCATACATCCGGACTGTGAGAGTGGCCATGGGCTGTGTTACCGCAGTGAATTCTAACGTACTAGTGACTATGGGAGCACGGGTAGTTTCAGTGTCTATCACAGCTTAAGCTCAAGAAGGTGAGTATGAGAGAAGGATCCTACGTTCTGAATCTTTCCAGTTACTCGGAGAACAAGGAAACAAACATTCAGCTTGTATGCGGTGCCGTGACTTGATACATGAGGCATCACGACATCATGCATACGCTTTCCACTATTCAAAAGCAGTAGAAATCAACCCCCTTACACAAATATATTATATCTTTAGATATATGCGGCAACTGGTCCGAAAAATGTTTTCTTGCCGTCAAAAGAGATTGAGTTGGACCGTATCTAAGACGCGGCTGATCTTAAATATACTACAGTCAATCTGGGTATGAATCACATTCTGATCAGATTTTAGCTCCTCCATGATCGCAACACGCTCAAATACAGCCTTTGTTGATACCCTGGTAGGTAGGTCGCTTGCCACCCAACACACCTGACACAGCCAGCGGTGATAGATATCTCCTGTCTTCGCATACACCCTCACTCTACCCGCTCCCTTCCCACATCACACTTGCCTGTTCTGTTATATAGTACTTGGCTACGATTTCTTGTAGTTACATACCATATTCCTCAAATCCAAGTCGGCTGGCAAGCCAACATTCACCCTTCTGAGTCTCGAGAGTACCGACACCCTCGTGTTCAATCTTAAGATCTTTCGGCTATCAGATGGTGTCACTAGATTAGCACCCCGAAAGTAGACAGGAAGGTCCTTATATGCGGGTCAGGACCTTAGATCTTCACATGGCCGACTTTGGGGTATCACCCATCACTGATCACGCTCATCGTATCAGCGTAAACGTTATTGGTCTGGCGAGATACAAATAGGACATCATATTTTAGCGTTTTGGGTAAAATGGGCAAAATGTTTCAAGTGGACAAGGGTAGTTTAAGGTGCAATTCTAAGTTTAAGCTTCTTACGAGCTCAGCAAAGAGAGCCTGAAGATTAGGTCAAGTTTAAGACGTAGTGAAATTCTCCGTCGAGCTTCGTAGCGTTCATAAAAGTTAAGCGTTAAGATAAAACGTCCTCGCCTGATGTAACATGGCCGATTCAAGACCATTAACCGCCTGGATCATCTTGATGTGGTTGAGAGGTGTCAAGCTGAGTTCATACCATGTGAACTGCCTGGATGACGTCAAGGAAAGCGAGAAAATTAGCGTTAACCCATGATATACCACACTAATGGGAATGGCGGTCTCGTTCAGCAACTCCGCCGGCGCCCATAAGCTAAGAAGATATGAGAACGCAATCTACTCTAAAGAGCGACCGTATGTGACCGAGATTGATGCTTCGGGCTCCCTAAAGCCCCTTTACAACAACGCGCAATGAGAGATTTTCGAGTTGAGCGCTTCACGCATTATAAACAGCCGGTAGGTTCAATAACGCATCCCTCGGGGGAAAAGCTAGCATAGTTATCCACATGCTCCTAAAATCTCGTAATACAATGCTACTCATGTACCGAAATTTGACTAGCCGCTACGGCGGTTGAGCGGGTGACAGCTTGTTCCGAGACCCACCAACAGTTGAAATAGGATGCAGTCGCCCGATCATAAATTGCCCCAACGCTAGCTTCAGACCGAACAGATATAATCGAAAGCTACCACGCCAGTCGGTAACTCTGTAGTCTGAAAGTATTCGAGGATAAACGGGTGATCTAAGCCTAATTTGTCACGGTACTGAGAAGGTGTATTTGCAAGGGAGCAAATTCGGTAGAGCCTCATTCTATCCAGTTGCTACTGGATGAGCACTAGCCGGAGGGTACGTAAGTTTTACAAGGAATCGACTTCTACTCGAGGCTACGTTCACAGGATTACATGTGATCTCGAGGACCTGGACCAGCACGGGAGCAAACCATTTCCGAACGGATAAGCGCTTACTTGATTTTAACTGACAAACGTGAGAGCGCTAAGGTATTTGAAGGGTCGTTGGGTCACAAGGCCATTGAGGGCAAAGGGTAGGCGCATTTGACAGAGTCTGCGTCTTTGGCCTATACTAGGTAGTGGCTGGCCCACTTGAAGACAGTACCTCACTAAAACACGGACACAATGACCAACCCAGGTTGCGCAAAGCGCCAATCAGATCGACTGGATGACTCAAATTTTTTGGCTGAGCATGCGACGGTATCTTCCCTTGGGACATCGTCTAGGCAGCCCTCTGCAGTCGTATTCACAAGGGAAGGTTCGACTCGGTCAAGCATCGAAGGCCGATCGGAGGGCAATCATGAGGTGAAAAGCACTTGTAACGCCGACTAGGGGGCATCATGGTCGAGCGCGAAGTCCTGCGCATCAGCGAAGATCACAGAGTGCTGGATAGAGGTCGAAAATCCGAGCGAGGCAGAAGCCTGTATCAGGTCGAGGAACGGTAGACATACAGATGTGTGAAAACGACGCAGAGTTAGCCTCAAGAGTACAGCCCTACGGAATAGCTCAATTGATAATCGAGCTGCACTTGAGAAGTACACAACAAGTTAACGAGTAGTGTCCGGGGGGTTGAGGCCAATACAAAGCCGAGTGAAGTCTAGGCCAAGCCTACCTCAAGGTTGAGGTTTTACTCAAGTTACTTGCTTGAAACAACAACTTCAGCGCTACTTCGAGGCCCGCGGATAGTAAGCATGGTGTGTGATGGAAGATTGGGGCACAGGGCTTGATGATCAGGTCTAGACAAAGGTCGGAGGCGCTGAAAACAAGGGGCGACGTCCGTTGCACGGGTGAAGTGATAGGAGAGTCGTGTAAAATAGGGGCTGCTGTCGATTCTAAGTGATAAGCAAGGAACGTCTAGGGTTGATCGGAAGATTCTGGGTATAAACGACTTTTGTTTTGATAGCCCGAGGTCTAATAGCATCGGAGTACAAGTACGAAGTTAGGGGCTGGCTTTTCAATTGGTTTCTTTGGCGCTGTCTGAAGGGGGACTGCGCTGGTTATGGAGTCAAATCGCATGGCGCTGGTAGGAGAGTAAGCTACAGTCAGCACGAGTAATACGTCCAGAGAATCCTCTGACTTAACTTCACAAAGAGCCGGACGAGTACTATTACCTTCAACACCCTTCATCATGCGGTTAATTCACGTCGGGGAAGGACCTTTGTTAGGTGGGTGGACACAGCTGGCGACAGCTTAGAAACAGGGTCTAGGGTCAGTCACACGCGTCCTCCTGGGAGAGCTCCTTGATCATCTTGCACGGACGTTTATCACGTGACTTCAATTCAATTGAATGCGTTCAGCAGGTATGAAGGCAGCCAGGAGGCAGCTCATATTCAATTATCAGTAATTAAACCTAATAGAGGGAAGCGTCGATCGGAGGTACCCATTAATAAGCAAGACATTCAGCTTGCGGCCAATGCATATAGGCATGGTTTGGGAAGCGAGGTTGATTTGCATGAGCTTTTAACTCGCATAAGTTCCCTGGACATGGGGCTATATGCGCATATAGTGAGTATTTTGGTCTATTTCCGGTATAGATAGACCTAAATATAAGACCCGCTTCAATGCTTCAGCTTGAGCTTATGCCGCACCAAGTAGCCGAGGCGTTTGTTTCTGAATCATAATTTAGTCGTGCGTATTCTATGGCTCCGATCGCCCATCATTTGCGCGACACACTTCGTCTCTTGCGGATTCTTCGCCTTTCGTCGAGCTGCTCCTCGCATGCAGCGATTCAGCTGGTCCCATACGCGATCAGTATTGCATTTAAAAGTAAAACTTACAGGCGCTCCCAAAACCCAGCCAAGGCGACCTACGGCTTCTGTTGACCATCGTCGAGTCCAACCGCCTGTAACTAGTTGCCTACTAATTAGCGATCAGTGTTAAGTTTAAACGCTGGACTATATGGTGCACCGCATTGCATGCAGGACAGCGTACACGCGCTGACTTGTTGGAGCGCTCATGAGTGGTCTATTTTAGGCAACTGATTCTCTGATCGAACTTGGCCTTATTTAGGACATCAATAGGCAATTGTTAAACGTATGTGTCCTAGTTTGTGTGTGGGATGATATGACGCGTAGGGGGGAGAACGTGTCACTTCAATCGGCCTGTACATGCAGCGTGATCGCGCACCGTTTTGACTGGAATGGCGTTTACCCACTCAAAACTACGCATGCTGCGGACGAGTACAATGGTGTGGGATCGGGTTCGAATGCTAACCACGTATGATCGCCTGTGTTTGTGACTTGAATGGTAGTATGCTATGAACGCACGTCGCCTCGACGCGATAGTTGGTAAGAATTCGTGTAAAGATCTTGTAGTATTTCGAAGTACATCGATTATAGACTTGAATTACTAACATTCTGGGCTGCCCACTCTCGATTTCGGTTTGCCACTTATAACGTCTTGTATTTTTCGGGATAACTTTCCGAAGAGTGTAGTGAACTCGAAGGTGTCTTCCACTAATAGGCTGATGCATCGCGTTGTGCTATGGATGGGGCAAATTTGATGCCTGGACGCTTTTGAGAGTACCTCTGAATCGTGGTGGCGCTCACTGCTCAACGCGGAGCAGGGGCTTGTGCGTGAAATCCTAAGCTTGAAAACGATGGTCTCGAAAGATATTTTACTAAACCAAAGCCTTGCACTCACTAGACTAGATGGGCTCATGGTCTGGGATGGCGATCTACCTTGAGGGCAAACCGAGGCGAAATGAACGGTTGTACCTCAAGGATAAGCGCCCGCGTATCGTTGTAGTGGTGTTCAACGTTGTGGGATAAGATGGACTGATGGCCGTTCGATCTTCCGTCGTTTGGTAGTTGGAACGAGGCAAGATGGGCTGATGGCTCGTGTCGTTTTTGTGTTTTCAGAAGAAAGTGGAGTGGACACGAGCGAC
Organism: Ceratobasidium sp. 428; assembly: GCA_019623705.1. Classification (NCBI taxonomy): domain Eukaryota; kingdom Fungi; phylum Basidiomycota; class Agaricomycetes; order Cantharellales; family Ceratobasidiaceae; genus Ceratobasidium; species Ceratobasidium sp. 428. Next base: position 364 of record WSTJ01001656.1, on the reverse strand, counting down.
TCTGATATTAGGCGCCCGCGCATTACCGTGGTTGGTATTCACTGTTCGAGGTTGCAGGCCAAGATCAAGTGGATGGACGTTCAATTTTCTGTAAAGGGCGACAAACGTAAGATAGAACTCGCATTTAGCACAGCACCCACCTGCCACCTTCCTTTCCGAACTCGAACGAGATTGCCAACGGTCTAGCCCAATCACGTGCCCTATGTTTTGGGACACGCGGAGGTGAGCTCATACCCGTCGGTCGCATGTGCTGTTGAACGATCGCTAGACGCCGTGTTCGCCACTCGTAGTCCTCGTGCCGGCACCCTAGATGAGCGCGTTCCACTTTGCGCCCATCTCTCACGGCCCCATCACCGCCCAGTGG